>CAKNXH010063043.1:0-20767 GCA_932178445.1 Andricus quercusramuli
TCTCTCCTGTACGCTCGCCTACGACTTGTACTGAAAAAATACACTCGTCGAAAAAGCACCGCTTCTCCCCCTAGGTGCATAATATACTATTCTGTTCGGGAGAAAATTTAGGTTTTTGTAAAAATTGGTGTCTTTGTTCCCACTTTTTTTCAGGTGAAATTCAAAAAACCGAAAGTGCCAATGTTTTTGTCGTCGCGAACTTCAACCCTATGGGTTACCTTGGTTTCTAAACTTGACAGTTTAGAATTTGTTTTATCAGATTTCAATACACAAATCCACCCTATTTTATTAGATTGGCAGATCAAACTGAGGTGCAATTATTTTGTTGCGTGAACTGCTTTAATACCAAATTAAGTTCTGAATGGAATCCTAGTTTTCACGTTAAATCAATGGGAAACTTCATGTTCCTTGAACTACCCCTAAATATTAAACGATTTTGCTCAAATTTGGAGATTTTTCTGGACATTCGAACAAAACTGGGGGGGGGGGGGCGAGACAAGAAAAATTTTAAAAAAATGCCACTATGAATGAATAAGAACCATCCTAATGCTACATGAATAGATATGGAATTTTATTTATTTTACTTAACACAGAAATTCTGTTACTTCCATAAGTTTTAAATTCTTGTCAAATTACAAATTGATTACATTATTTTCATTGGTACATTAAAGTTCGCAACTTAGCGTTCGATTTTTGACTCAGGCTTGCGCGCCACATGCGCGAATATTTGAAATTTTCATACCCCAATCCGAAGTTCTCAGTTCTTTCTCATCCCTTGTCTCACTGAGTTCCTCTTTTACCATTTATTGTAGTGTTCAAAAAAAAATTATTTCAGATATGTTTCAAAAGCTTTTATGTGAAATTTTTTACGTGTTTGAAATTACCCTTGTACTTAATAAATTAAAAAAAGTTTAGATAATTTTATTTTATTTTTTCGAAACATGAAGTTGTGTGATTCTGGTGGAAAAAAGTGTTATTTGAGTTGCAGTTTTAATTCTGTTGTAATTATCAATATTTGAGAGAATGATGGCCAAATTTCTGGCTACTGTTAAAGCGATAATCACGCGATTAGTTTTTGCCTCGCATGGATTTATCGCGATTTGGCAAGTCACGAATTTTAAACGAAATCCTTTATATTGGTATCTTTGCAGTCCTATACTTTTGTTGTTTTTTGAAGGAGTTTTCACACTCACTATAAAAGAGAATCAAGAATGGAAATGGTAAGGATATAATAAATCATTTTTACAACTTCATTATAATTGTACTTTTCAATGAAACCTATATATATATATATATTAGGGTAGGCCAAAACAAACTTTTAATTTTTTTTTCCTTAGATACCATGAAAATATGGTCAGAAATGACGAAAAAAGAAATCTGGTGAAGCTTGAGCTCTGAATATTAATATTAAGAGGTGGCGATTTGTGATTTTTGATTTCCCATTTAAATAACACAGGAATTAAAAAAAAAAATTCGATTTATAATGCGTTTGAACGAATAATTGTCTAGTGAAAACAAAAACTTATTCTTGTAGAGAATTTAACGATCTACAAAAAATGTCTGATATGATTTTTTGCTAAGCCGACTCATTCAAAAGTTATGGCAGATTGAAAATTAAAAAAATACTTTCTCATTAAACTTCCATTAGACTTTTGATCTCAAAGAGCTCAAAACCATTGAACACTTTAGATACCATGAAAATATTGTGAGAAATGACGAAAAAAAATTCTGGTGAAGCTTGAGCTCTTAATATTAACATTAAGAGGTGACGATTTGTGATTTTTGATTTCCTATTTAAATAACGCAGGAATTTTTAAAAAAATTTTTTCGATTTTTGATGCGTTTGAACGAATAATTGTCTAGTGAAAACGAAAACTTATTCTTGTAGAGAATTTAATGATCTACGAAAAATGTTTGATGTGATTTTTTGCTAAGTCGACTCTTTCAAAAGTTATTCGAGGTTAAAGTCCAACTCTAAATCGTAAAAGATAATTTTTACAATTTTTTATATTCTATCACAAAATAATGGCTCAAAAACATGAAATATCTTATTTTTCGTAAAACTAATCGAATTTTTTTGGTAAAACAATAACATTTTTACAAAATATTGTAAGAGAAACCAATTTTATGAAACTCAATTTAAAAAAAAAATCTGAACTTTACTTTACCTGAATAATGACTTGAAAAAAAAAAAATTTGGAAAACGGTTGACCTAAAAGGCCATCCCTGCAAATTCCCGCTAATTTCAGTCATTGAAAGTTTGCAATTTAGCCGCTGGTTGCGATGTTTTTGAGCTCTTCGAGCTCAAAAATTCAATTTTTGTGTTATTTTGAGCTCTCTGAGCACAAAAATAAAGAGCTCTTTGAGATCAAAAGTCTGATGGAAATTCAATGAAAAAGTATTTTTTTAATTTTCAATCTGCCATAACTTTTGAATGAGTCGACTTAGCAAAAAATCATATCAGACATTTTTTGTAGATCGTTAAATTCTCTACAAGAATAAGTTTTTGTTTTCACTAGACAATTATTCGTTCAAAAGCATTAAAAATCGAAAATTTTTTTTTTAAAATTCCTGTGTTATTTAAATGGGAAATCAAAAATGACAAATCGCCACCTCTTAATAATAATATTCAGAGCTCAAGCTTCACCAGATTCCTTTTTTCGTCATTTCTGACAATATTTTCATGGTATCTGAGGAAAACAAAAATTAAAATTTTTTTTTGGCCCACCCTATGTATGCATGCGAGTGTGTTCCGAATAATCGTCCGCACCCTTGTACCTATTGGATCCAAATTTTGCAGGGTGTCATATATGTGTCCTGCGATTTTTTTTGGTGATACTTTGAAGGCGCCTGTGAATTTTTTTAATTTTTGAAGTTTTCGTAGGTAACCCTTATAATCTTGTGTCAGGGATTGAGAAATTCGAGAAGAAATTAAGGGTTGAGAAGATGTCTATGCTCGAAGCTTTTCTTTAAATCCGCTTTTCTTCGAGTATGGCTTGAATAGCAGCTATTGGCATGTAAAATTTAGTCAAAAAATAAAATTCGTTAATTTATAGTTTTTATTTTTTGATATAAGTGGCTAAAAAAAAGAAAAATAAGAAAATTTCATTATGTAGACCCATATGCTGGAAGCTTTTGTTATGGTCCGATTTTCTTCGGAGATGCCTCAAATTAAACCTATAGGCATGTCGAATTGAGATAAGAAAAAAATGTACTACATTATAATTTTTTTTATCTTAGTGGTTTAAAAAAAGAAAATGAGGAAAACTTGGTCATGTAGGCCCATATACTGGAAGCTTTTCTTTTAATCTGATTTTCAACGGGGATGGTTGAATTTGAAGCTATTGATATGTAGAATTAATAATAAATAGGTATATGCCTGGGAACAAGCCACGCCCCTTTCCCTTTTCCAGCTCCCCCAATTTTTTATGGATTTATACCCTATTCTGGAAGCTTTTCTTTTTGTCCAATTTTCTAAGGGGGTGGCTGAAATTGAAGATCTTGGCATGTTGAATGAAGACAAAACAACAAATTTTGCAGTATTATAGTTCTATTTTTTTATATTAGTTTGAAATACTGTAACTTTTCTTAATACTTTCTGAGTAGCTATTGATTAATCAATAATTGGCTTCAAAAGTTCGCCAACAGATCAATCCACGCGTCTCAAAGACGCGAACAAATATATGATATACATTATAGCTTTATTCCCAATACTAAAAAAGTTTTCCTTATATCAACAAGATGAACAATATATTTGTTGAAGTTATAAAACGGTATTGCTAGATAATAAGAAGTCAGAGAAGGTTCATCAATAGGTCATTCGACTTCTCTCGAGAATGCAAACAAACACGTCAGAGACAGTACTGTAATACTCCTAATATGAACAAAGTTTTTCTCATATAAACAGGATACACCAATTTTTTTTTAAACTTCATAAATCGGTACTTGGTGGTCATAAAAGATTCACCAATAGGTCAATCGATGCGTCTCAAGGACGCGAACAAAAACTCCACATGTAATATTGTCGTGTTTTGAATATCAAAAAAGTTGTTTTCATATAAAGAAAATAAACCATTTTTTGAAACTTCATAAGTCGGTACTGGTGGGTCATGAAAGGTTAATCAATAGGTCAATCGATGCGTCTCAAGGACGCGAACAAAAACTCCACATGTAATATTGTCGTGTTTTGAATATCAAAAAAGTTTTTTCCATATAAACAAAATGAACCTTTTTTTTAATTCGTAAATAGGTAATGGTGGGTCATAGAAGGTTTATCAATAGGTCAATCAATACGGCTCAAGGACGCGAACAAATAAACTAAAAATAATATTGTCATATTTCGAATATAAAAAAAGTTTTTCTCATATAAACAGAATAAACCATTTTTTGAAACTTCATAAATCGGTACTGGTTTGTCAAAAAAGTTTTAACAATAAGCTGATCGATGCGTTTCAAAGACGCGAACAAATTCGCTAGATATCGTATTGTTGTATTTTGAATATCAAAAAAGTTTTTCTCATATGAACTCGTTGGAATTTTTCTTTTTAAATCTCAAAACGCAAGAAAAAACTATTTGTAAATGGTTGATTTAGCTCAAAATCCTATCAGGCCTGGATATCAATCCGAGCTATACACTTCATCCAAATTTCATGATCATAGCTCTTTTACACATACACACACGGACATTTTTTAAAAACTTTATTTTCGAGCTCCTGGGGTCGAATTATATCAAAATATGTCAAAAAAGTATATTTGAAAATTTAGGTCATTACAAATCTCCCTCTATGAGAAAGCAAAATACAATTTATTACGTTACATTTTTCTTTTTTTGATATCAACAGTTAAACAATAAGAAAAATTAGCAAAATTAGGTTACATATACCCCTGTACTGGCAGATTTTCTTTTTTTCTATGAGGTTCGCTTAAATTAAAGCTCTTGACATGTAGAATTGATATAAAGAATGAAATTTTCTCTGTTACAAGTTTATTTTTTTATATTAGTGGTTAAAAATAAAAAGATAAGGAAATTTTTTGTTCTTAGACCACTTACGCTGGACGGTTAGGGATGAAGTATCTAAAACATAATTGATTAAATTCAAGCTCTTATTTTCCAATAAATTAATTTTGTTAAGTAAGAGGATCAGATCTTCAATTTGATATAAATCCTCATTTTACAAGAAGACAGAATGGAAATATGAAAAAAAAATTCCCAGTCAAAAAGGGAACGCCGTTCAACTCCGCTGGGATTTGAACCCAGGATCTCATTTGCTGGACTGCTCTGCCGCTCAGCTACGAAGGAGTTCAGATGTGGTAGAGCTGGCATACGAAAGGTCCTGGGTTCGAATCACAGTGGACTTGAAAGGCGTTTATTTTTCATAAAGAATTTTACTTAAGGATCAAATATGTTCTTTATTATAACCAAATAATTCGTAAGCAAATAAAAAGTATTTTTAGCACGTGCGACTGACTGAAATTTGTCATTTCTTATTATGCTGATCAATTTGTCACATTTTTCGATATATTTTTTTTTCTTAACTAGTGATGTTAAAGAAATAATTTTTTAAGAGAACTGTGAGAATCTCAACGAAAAAATCAAAGCTCCTACATGTTTTGACAATTACTTCTAAAATTTGAAGAATTTATCATAATTTCTCTGCTCTATTAAAAATAAATAGTTCAAGTGCAGGATATCACACTTCACTTATTATGTTTGAATTTGCGGAAATGTTGCAAATTCTCAAAATGTCCTAACAGGGCAATTTTCCACTTCAGGGAGTCAACAATGCTTGAAAAAGTTTGCTTTCAACGAGTATTTGGGGGTGTGTTTTTTACGGTCGTCTCAATTTGACAGACGGAAATCATACATTAGTATCTACAAAGTGAGAATGATTTGGAGAAATCGGGTCAAAAAATATTGACCTCCTGAGCGAATGAAGAGGGTTTGGTCTGATTTCGAGGGCAATGAAGATGAAAAATATCGACGCCTCACAAGATACCTTATTCGATGAAAAGAGAATGAAAATATTATTTGAAGCCACTCTAATTAGTCAACTTTTAAAAGAAAAAACTTGCAACAATCACTGAAAATCCATAATTTAAGGATTCGTAAGCTTTTTTTACCCCCGCCCCCTTCGTACGTAAGATTTTATATTTTTACTAAATATATATATACAATATATCAATTATTTTCACTGTAAACGAGATTTCAAAAGATTTCATGGGATTTTAAGGTATATGAGAAGACTCTAAAGTATTTCAAAGAATACAATTTTGTTACGGAATTTAACGAGATTTCCAAAGTTTTTTGAGGACTTCATGGAATTTCAAGGGATTACAAATGTTTCAGGGTTTTGTAAAAGATACAACGGGATTTCAAAGTATTTCAAAAAAGTCCAGTGATTTCTAAAGATTGTAAAGGACTCCAAGAAATTCAAAAGTATCTTCGCAAATTTCAAGTATTTTAGGGGATTTTAATTGGATTTCGAAGACTCAAAGGGATTTTTGAAACAACTTAATAAAATTTCAAAGGAATTTATATATATTTATTTATATGTTAGGATATTTAAAGCGGTTTCGATAATTTCATAAGATGTCAAATGATTTTAAGGGATTTCGAAAGATTTCAAAGTATATCCACCGATTTGAGAGGATTTCGTGAGATTTCAAAAACTTAAACGGAATTTCAAAGGATTTCCGAATACACTGGAACCAGGATTTAATATAATTCGGGCTTGGCCTGCAATTAACCTTGAAGCTATTTCTAGGGCCTCCAAACGTGAACAGTCAGTGGCGTGTGAACCATTTCCTAATATTACGCAATATCCGCGCACGAGTACCCGCGCACTGCTCCTTTGTCCCTACGCTGCTGTTTCACGCTTGACTGAACACCCTTTCTCGACCCCGAGGGACTCCACTTTCAGCACGAAGCCGCCGCGGCAACAATTCTCGGAATTAGTAAATCTGAGCTAACTCATTCTAGCTTCCAGTGTATTATGAAGTTTTTTTTTAGGGATTTATAGAAATTCGTATGGCTTTTAAAAGAATTTAATGGATTTTAAAATCTTTTAAGGGATTTCCAGGGGTTCGGAAGCGAAACCGTTGCAAAGTAATTTTAAGGATTATGTAAGATGTCCATGTATTTCAAAGGATTTCAAGGGATTTTAGGATACTTCGAAGATTTGAAGGTATATGAAGAAATTTCATAAGATTTCAAAAGATTTTCAAAGATTTCGAAGTATATCCACGGACTTTAGAGGATTTCATAAGATTCCAAAAGACGTCCAGAGTTTTGAAAGGATTTCAAAGAATTTCCAGGGATCCTAATCGTTTTAGAGGCATTTCAAAAGATTTGGAAAGGTTTCAAAAGATTTCAAGGGATTTCAAGAGATACAAAAGTATTTTCGCAAATTTTTCAGAATGTCATGGTATTTTATTTGGATTTCGATGGTTTAAGGGGATTTGAAGGAATTTCCTAGATTTCGCGGGATTTTGGAAGTTTTTCAACTACACTGGAACCTGAATTTAAGTACAGTTTCGGGCATGGATTTGCAGTGGGCCTAAACATAAATCCAGGGAATCCCAATGTAAACATTCAGGGCCGTGTGAACCATTTCTGTTGGATTTGGACGCATGCTGACAGCTGACGCAAACTGACGCAACGAACGCGCTGAGGGTCGTGCCCACTCTGTCGCTACGCTGATGTTGGTCACGCATGACTGAGCACCGCCTCCCTTTCGGTCCCGCTGTCTCGCATCACCCTAATGTCGAGGACTGACATTCTAAGTACGCCGTAAACCCAGGTTTCTTAGGTCCAGATTTAATTGTATTTTAAAGGATTTCAAGAGATTTTGACAGGTTTTAAGAAATTTAAAGCGGTTTACATCTTCACAAAATTTTCAAAGATAATCACTTGATTCAAAAGGATTGCAAAGATTTCCAGGTATTCCACGAGATTTCACTAAAGGTGTACATTAGATTTACATAATGGTTAGCTCCTCGACTCTATATTTATTGGGCTTACATGTAGTATTAAATATTACACAATAAAAAAGAAATTAGACAAAGAATGATATAATGAAGCAGTTTTAAAATTGAAATTTTCAACGAGGAGGAACTAAATAAATTACATTGTTCGAACACAACAACAAAATTTTTTTCAGGTTCTGCCCTTCAGTATTCCTCTATCTGAGCAGTGTGGTACCAGCTATTATGCTTCTGGAGTTGGATAAAGTTGAAAAAAGAATTCGAATGCGAGAATCAAACATCAATAACACGGAGATTTTCGATTTCACGAATCTGGCAGCCGAGGATTTAAAACACCTGGAGAAAGCATTGGGCGTAGGTTTCATTTCTTACATAACTTTAAGTGCCCTATAAACGTGTAGCATATCACCATGATTATTTAGAGTGAAAGGGTGTGCTCTAATGGAAAAAGTAGCCCAGAAATATTCAGAAAAATAGATTACATTAAAGTATCAGAATATGAGTCAGAAATAAAATAATGTGCTATAAACAGTTTATTTATTCATCAAATATTAAATCAAAATACCACAGTCATTTAATTAAAAATTAAAAAGGACTTAACTAAAGAAATAATTTAACAATATTAAATAAAAAATTATTGATTAAAATTTCGAATCCGTGTTCAAGTAGATTTTTTCTTCGTTTTTCTAAAAAAAGCGTATAGAAGCCGTTAAAAGACACCGCTACATTGCCCAGGGGGGACGGGTCGTTATTCAGAGGGAGGGGGGTAACGCAAAATGTGACATCACACATGGAAGATATAAATGTGAATACCAAATTTTTTAAATGCTTCAAAAAATGGAAATTTGGATTTTATAAGTTAAAAAGTAATTATTTTCAATTGTAAAGTATACTATTTTTTCAGAATTTATCTGTTTGAACTTAAAATTTAGCTAATTCATTTTTGGCTAAAAATTGATGAAGAATTGTTGAGAATTCATCCTTTTTATTGAAAATTCAACTTACTTAGTTGAAAGTTGAACATTGTTAAAAATCCATTTTATCAGTTGAAGATTTAACTATTTTGTTAAAAATTCATTTTTATTGATTTAAAAGTTCTTGGTTTAGAATTCACCATTCTTGGTTGAAAGTTCAACTAGGGGAAACCATCCAACAGTAGATAGAAAAAACTTCAACAGCATTGAACTACATCAGTTTCCAAAAATAAAGAAATGTTGTAATTGGTAAATAAAGCTTGCATATTCAATTGAGTATTCTTATTAAAAAAATATCACGAAATTAATTAATTAGCTGTATTAAACATTTTTATTAGACCTGGTCAAGGATACGATTTTGACACCTTCGTCCATCAATAGATAATTGTTTCTGGTATTGCTCCTGGTCAAGTCCGAATACTCAATTCTGGATAATTATAATTTATCATTATTATACTTACAATTAAAATCAATTTATTGAGTAAATAATAGTTGAAACTATTATTATTTTACAAAAAACACAAAAGTTTAAATTATTGGCATTTTTTTTATCTCTGTTATTTCGTAAGATTGGTAAGATTGGTACGAAATGTTTAATCTTCATACAAGTTAACCTGACTTGCGATGAAAGAAAAGTGCAGCTTTTTTACATACCTTAATCCTAAAAATTAAATCTTTTCCGAAAGGCTCCTTAAAACGCAATTAAAATTTATGAGCTTTTTAATAACTAATAATTTACACTATTTTCTTAGTTTATTATTTACAATAATTTTTATTTGAAAACTTCACGAATCAAAATAAATAAACAAACACTACGTTTAACTTAAAACCACTGCGAGACAGTCGCAGAGCTGCCAATTTTGACAGAGACATTTTTCTCAATTTTGCGATTATCCACTGTTGGTTATCTACTGTTGAAAAATGTAATGCCCAATAAAAAGTCCTGAAATATTTATGAATATTAAAGAAAGAACGCTTTGTATTAATAAATATAATTCATTAAACTTCAAGCTTTGATTTTAATGTATAAACATTCCATAAAATGTTTCATTAAGGTAAAAAGTATGAATGAAGAAGAGGAAAAAAATTTTGTTCAGGTTAATAATTAATTTTTTACGCTCACACATTAATTAATTATAAAATTTCAATAAAACTTCATCAGAAAATATAGTATCCTTGATGAAATGTTATACTATGAAAAATAATAAACATTTTTTGTCAGTTCTCTAAAATTAATTCCGTTTTTTTATTTGAAAATTCGACTAATTTATTGCAAAATCATCTTTCTTAGTTCAAAGTTCATCTTCAAGGGTTTATAAATTTAACTGTTTTTAAAAACATTCCACTTTTTAGCTTGAAAACTCAACTCTTTCATTGAAAATTCACTTATTTTGGTAGAAAATTAATCTTTTTTAGTTGAAAATTCATCTAATTTGTTGAAAATGCAACATATTTTAAATTGAAATCTTAAGCATTTCATATTGATTTTAAAATAGTACCTGTACATTCATTTTATTTAAAAGAATTTATTCCCCCATTTTCGTGAAAAATCCCTCTATTTCCCCTGTGTTGAGAGAATTTTGGCTGTAAAGTCTGTTAAAACATTATGTTTCTATGTTTTGTGTTTTATTTGAGACGTTTATGAAATACAATCGAAGACAAAATTTTGACTCATAAAGGGGGGGGGGGGGATCGCAGTGTCGACGTCACCATGTGGCAAAAAGTGTTCAAAATGGTGTGACGTAGTTTTTGAACGTCCCCAGACGAGTAGATTGAAAATTTTTGATATTCAATTAAATCTGTAAAGATACTGTATTTTATACGATTGTTTGTCGTTCAATTTCACCAGGAGTTTTTCAGTAAATTTTCTAAAAAATATGAAGTATTTTTTTCCGTAGGTGAACATAAGATTGCCAACAATCCAGATATCAACCGAAACTTGGGTCACTTTAATCGAGCAGTTTCTGATGCTGATTCTTATAATTGGTCGATGGATGCTACCAAAGGGTGATTTGACTCGAGATCAATTAAGTCAGCTCCTTTTGGTGTACATAGGAACAGCTGCTGATATTATAGAATTTTTTGACTCTTTCAATGAAGACAAAATTTTAGGGGAACCCATTTTAGTTTACTTAACTTTGGGTATTTGGGCATGGTCCTTGATGCAATTTACAATTGTGTTAACGGCAACCAAATCCAGAAAATCGAGACTCTCTTCCGGAACTGCAATCAAAAGAAAATTACCAACGGAAACAAGTTGTTGTAGTATCGATGTCTGGGGAATCGCACTAAACATGTTGCTTCAGGTAATTAAATCGGTAAAGTAAAATATTCTAAATAAATCGACTGTAAAAAAGATTTTGAATATTTTTTAATAACAAAATGATTTAATATCAATATTTCTTACACAGGATGGACCCTTTTTGTCATTTCGGCTCATCCTAATAGTTCATTATCAGATAGTGAGCTATATGAACATTTTTTTCACCTGTAAGAACACTTTGGTCATTTTGTTACAATTGTATAGATTATACGTCGTCCAGAGCGAAAGTAAAAGTAAAAGAAAAGAAGATAAATGTGAGAAATACGAAATTCCAAATATCAGTATTATTTCCCACAACGATATGCACAGAGGAAAAAAGCATATAAGATTCAAGGAAGATAGAAGAAGGAAAAAAGTGAAAGACCTAGAAGAAGATCTGGAACAAAACGTTTCCGATAGTGACAATTCAGAAAGTATAGACAGATATGACTTATCTCCAAAAAACTTCGAAAGAAATACGCGGTAAGAATAATTTCCAAATTTAAGTTTTCATTGCGTAATAATGTTTTTTTACCTACAGAAAATCAAGACAAGACACTAGATGTTCGAATTCCAGTTCCCGTAATTGTAAAAAGTCTAACAAGTTCAGAAATCGAGAAAAGAAAAATAAAATTTCCCGAAGAGAGGAAGCAAGACGAGAAGTTTCTAGTGAAGAGGAAAAACCTAAGAAGAAAGAGGTTAGAAAAGACAAAAGTGAAAGAAAAGAAAATTTTCGAGGAACGGGGAAAAAGAAAGATGGAAAAAGCGGAAAGAGTAAGAAAGTCAAATTAGAATTTGAAGAGGACAATTCTTCAGAAGACACTGAAGAAAGCAGAAGTTTGACTGAAGAAAGTGAATCTGATTCGGACGAAAAGAGAAGGTAATTTCATTTTTTTTACGAAAATTAATTTCATTCGAATTTCATTTAATCACAATTTTAATTGACAGACGCAGACATCGAAAACTACGTCAGGACAAAGATTGACAGCAAAAATGTGCCGTTATTGCGATACAGTTTCTTCATGTCACGATTTTTATCCTTTCTCTAATCCTGGTACACGCTAGCGTAAACGATATCATCGTTTTAATAAAGATTATTCCCTTGACATATTGTTCGAAATATATTTATAAGAAATTTAAAACATATTTTAAAGTTGCGAAGATTTTTAAGTGATTTTTATTGAACATACTCAGGTATTGTAGTATTTTATCCGCACTATCAGAAAGTGAATAAATGGAAAAATCAAAGTGCTCGGTAAAGTAATCCCTACATTATTTAAATATCCTACCACCCCTGAATTTTCGTTTCCTTTCATATTTTTCTTATTATATAACAAATTATCCTCACTAGGGATCGCGGGACCTTGTAGCTGGTAGGAGGGCTTACGGGGCTCATTGACCACAGATCTGGAATAGGTGAACCTGAGGGGCTGCATCGCGAGGTGTGGTTATTCTGGAGAACTGACGGACTCTGGTCGGTGAGACTTAAAGTAAGGAGTGATCCTTCTAGGGGGTAATGGCAAAGCCCACTGGAATATCGAGAGCGCGAGTTCTCATGCTCCCAAGATTAGATGTGATCGCCGTGTGGAGAGCTGAATGTTACCAGAGTTAACAAATCCTTTGACATCCCGGCTTGCCCCCCTCAGCAGAGGCGAACAGGTAGGGGTCTCGAAGGAGGTGCCTTAACGGGGACATTGGGACATCAAGTCGAATCCCATAATACATAGACGCGCCCCCTGTAAGCGGGGCTCTGTGGGGGGTGTTTCTTATTTCCCTAGCTTCTTATGGGACAGAAATGTTACCCAACAAACTTAAAAAACAAAACGCAAATGATGAGGGATCCGTTTCGGGTCCCTCACCGAAACCACCGCCAAAAGTGCGAGGCTCCGTAGGGGGCAACCCACCAGAGGCGGTGCGAAATAGTAAAGATGGTGGAGACAATAATGTTGAAGCCGTGGAAGTGCAGCTAACGGAACTCTCCGTAGGGAAGAGGCGCCGTAGCGGAGCACAAAGACGGAGAGCCCGTAATACGCTCTGGCAGGCGCGGACCCAGAGGGGGGGCCACGGCGGCTTGCCCCCCCCCCCCCCAAAGCCCAGACACGAATTTTTCAAATAAGATAATTGAAGTTTACTATCCCAGCAAAAAGAAACTAATTCGGGAGGATTGCGGCGAATTAACATGCTTAAATTCGCCCGAATTCTGCTTTCTGATTCGTTGAAACGAACTGAGCCAGCGCGAATTGAATGCTTGTCAATTTGCCTTAATTCGTGGTCAAGGTAATTTCGAAAAAAATTAATAAAAATTGCATGCATCGAGTCTCAAGCCAGCGATCCCAAGTATGTAAATCCAGAGGACAACACTGAGCTACAGAAAACATTAATATATATTTACAACAAATCCTATATGCGCCCACGCTTGAGTTATACCTTAAGAATTCGATTGAATAGGCCAGTTTTTAAGTATATTCGCGCTGCAAATTCTGGCGAATTGGAGCTTGACTTAAAATCTAGCGGATTAAAATGAATTGGCCGACACTGAAATTGTTGACACTTTCAAATGAATAATGTCCCCTAAAATATTTTCGCTGAATTCAGACGAAGAGGATATTTGAAGACTATATTACTCTTCACGAATTTACACACATAAAAAGCAAGAAAATTACCATCACGATTACTGGGACTAAGGTCACGATTACTGGGATGTCTACCTTAATTGCATAAATTAAAAAATGGAAAAATTAGTGTATTTAAAAAAAAACTAAAACATAAGGTGTCAAAATACCTTTAAAAAGAAGTTAAAAACTTCGGAGAAAGCTTACTATTTTGAAATTTATCAATATTTTTAAAAACATTAAAATGCGTTTGCTATATTGAACAGAAATTTCACAGAAAAAACAAAGTGTGAATCTGACGCTAATTTCAGGGTACCATTTCCCTTCAACAAAAATTAGTCTTGGTATTGTGAATGGTAGCACTACAAAAGGTATCGTTTCCCTTGGATTTGGGGTATGAAAAGTCACCTGCAGTCAATTGTTTTTACAGTTTTTGCGGCAAAAACAATAAGTGATAGTTTCGTAGCCCAACTCCGAGCGGGATGGAACCCCATGTTAAAATTAGGTGCAGCAAAATTTATGCCAGAGTTTTTATTGTGATAATTCAAAAACTTCAATGTCCGGGAAACCAGGAGATGATCAGAATTTTTTGAGAGCGGGAAATGACAGTGAATTGATTTTTTGACCGGTATTTTTACAAGTTTTTCAAAGAAAAATCTATCCAATCACTTGAAATATCACAAATTTCATGTCACAAGATATATAATGCAATTCAACATAAGTTTCATTTCGAATTTTTTTTAAATGCTAAGTTCAGTTGTTAACTTTTTCAATTATGAAATCATTCAGTTTGCAATGTGGAATTCGAAAATCTTTTACGATCCAAATTTTCCATTTTACATCTTTATTTTTGAGGGTACATCTTCAATTAAAAGAATGTTGAAATGCAGTTTTGAAGACCTACACAATACACGATTAATGTCTTTCAAAACTGAAAATTTTTGGCAAAAAATGTTTCAAGTTGATCAACTGTAAATATAAATTAAGTAATGATTTTAAAAATTAAACTGCAGTTCGTGTATTCGCAATTGAACAATAATTGATTGATTTTATAGGACGATTCTGAATCTGATGAAATTAAACAATTTACAGATTTTGACGTTAAAAATTGAACTGTTTCAATTCGAAAGCCTTGGTAGTTAACAAAATGTAAACTTCCGATTGAAACTTTATAAATTATCTGCTGTTTCAGTCTTAAATATACCATTTTTAACGAGTTCAGTTATGAAAATTATTAATTAAAAAAAAAGAACAATTTTTTAATAGTCAGCAAAGTTTGACTGTTTATTTTAAACGAACAATTATAAATGAAATACAGAAATCCGAACAATTTGAAACTGAATTGTTTGAAACAGAAAGCCTTGAATCGCTAAAATTTCGGAGAGCTAAACGTTACAATGTTAAATTTAATTGTTCTAATTTAAAATTTTGTATTTGCAAGTGAAAATGTTGAATATTGATGTGTAAATAACAAATAAAAATGTATCCATTCAGAAAAAATTCGAGTAAGTTGAGGAGATATATTTAGAAGTTTTTAAATAAAATTTTCAAGCTTTTAAGGATTTTGTAAGGTCTTAAGATAATACAAATATTGTCTTAAGATTCGTGGGAAAATTTTCGAATGATTTTTATTTTGACAAATTAATTTCAACAGAATATTTAACAATATTTTAAAACTGACGCAAATTTTGATGAACAAATAAAAATTGAACAGTTATAAATTTGGAAAAAATTGATTTTTCAGTAAAAAAAACATATTTTTAAGAGAACGTTTTAAAAGATTTCAAAACAATTTTTAATGTATAAATAACAATTGAATAATCATTCATTTAAAGCGATTTAAACTTAAAATAATTCAACTTCTAATTTAAAAAGTGTTCAATTAAAAAAAATTATAATTTTTCATTTTTCTAACTTAAAATTGCGTAAAATGATATAATTTTTAAGATTTATAAATTTGTTGATTCATTTTTCAATTTAGATCATTGAAAATAATAGAGTAAATTTATAATTAATACCACTTTTGATTTGTTAACACGATTACTTCAGACAAATATTTTTTAAGAAAAAGAACAAATCTGCCTCAGCCAGGATTTCGACCGGGAATATGAATATCGCAAAGAGTGAAAATATACGCCTAAATTTTGCGGTTTAAAAATAATCGTTTTATAGTTTATGCTTGACTTCGAAAATTTTATAAGTATTTTATACTTGTTAAATACCGATTATACCATGACATGCAAGACGCAGCTTGTAAATAAAAAAACATGGTTTTTATTGAAACATTTGTTTATTATGTTTATAAGATTTGTGAATAATATATTTATATAATTTTTAATAAACATTCAAAGCGAATAAATAACTTTAAAATTATTATTAACTTCTCCCCCTCCCCCTTGAGAGTGGAGGGGAAGGGGAATTATTGGATGGCCCCCCTAAAGCCCTTCTCTAAATCCGCGCTTGCGCTCTGGTAACACAGGGTCTTATTTTCGCGCAGATAGCCAGCAACGCCCTGGTGAGAGTTGTCGTTGCGTCGGGTTATCCTGATAACTGTCCAACTCTCGAAGATTTAGACAGGTTGAGGGATGAAATCTCAAAACAACTGGTCGCGAGACTGGATTGTGGAGAAAACCATAACGTTCAGGCTTAAAGAAGGACTGAGCTTGGAAGTCAAGGGGAAGGAGTGTCTGCTCAGGTACCGCAGAGCGACCGTATTGATTCCCGGCAACCCCGAGAGTCGGGCGACCGTTTTAGGGCACCTGAGCTTTCAGAACCCGTCCCTAGGAACTGATTCGTGGAAGATGGTTTCCGACAGGCAGGGATCCAGGCCGAAGGGGAGAAGCTGGATCCTAGTCGTTGGTCTTCCAGAATCTTCGATCAGAGCCCTTGCGGCTCTAGATTATCGTCCCTATCTAGGGGCGAGTAGGGTTACCTTCCGGGTGACCCAACTAGGATCCACAGGGGTCCCAAAAGCGCTGGAGGTGCCCCGATCTAGCCTCTCAATGGCTGAGACGGGAATCTCCATTACGCAGATTAATTTGCACCACAGCAAAGGCGCCTCGGCGGTTCTAGCCAGACGCATGTCTGTTGTGCAAACAGGGCTCGCCCTAATCCAAGAACCCTCGTTTTACAGGGAAAGGATTTGTGGCTTTTCAGGATGTTGCTCCATATATAAGGGCCAAGCGAAAAAACGTCAGGGGTATGGATGCGATCTTGGTGCCTAAATTCTGCTCTAGAGATCTCACCGTTATTAAGATGAGACTCAGAGGCAGCAGCGAAGAAAGGCTAGAGGTATTTATTGACTCGGCTTACTCCCTGGCGATGCCGGGGGACCCCCGCCTCCCAGGGGTGGAGGCTCTAATACGGTATTGTCAAGAGAACAAGATTCCTCTGCTGTTGGGCTGTGATGCAAACTCTCACGATACGGTGTGGGGGAGCACAAACAGCAATGACAGAGGGAGGGATCTAATTGAATACATAGCGGGCACAGAGCTGGACACTCTTAATCGGGGTGATACTTCCACATTCCAGACTAAAAACAGGAGTGAGGTTCTCGATTTGAATCTATGTTCAGGTGCACTGAGAAGCAGGGTATTGAATTGGAGAGTCTCCGATGAGGAGTCTCTTTCGGACCACAAACACATCGTGTTTCGATTAACCCTTGAGAAACCAATGGTTTCTAATATCAGAAACCCCAGAAATACACTTTGGGAGGACTCATATAAGGAGAAACTCAAAGGGAGGCTTTCGGAATTCCCCAGAAACTATGGTACCATTAATGAGTTGGAGCACGTCGCGGATTTTCTGCGAAGGGCTCTGACAACATCATATGAGAACAATAGCTCTACAAGCACAATTAAGTCCAGAAAGGGAGCAGAATGGTGGAACACCCACCTGGAGAGACTCCGTAGAAAGACAAGAATGTTGTGCAATAGGGCAAATAGAACTAAATTGCCTTCGGACTGGGACATCTATAAGACGTCCTAGTGTGAATACAATAAAAATATAAGGAAGTATAAGCAAGAAGATTTGAGGGGCTTCTGCGAGGATTCGAAAAACATTCCGGAAACAGCGAGGCCCCACAAGATCCACACAAGCAATGCTGAATCACCTGATGGAAGTTCACTTCCCGGGTTTTCAGCGAATCCGAACCGACCAAGAGGAGGAAGGCCGTGACCAAGGGGCGGAAAGGGTTGACTGCAATTTCGCCGCTAAGGTCGCTGGTTACAAAAAGGTGGAATAGGCCGTAGGGTCATTCTGTCCTTTTAAATCACCAGGGGCGGATGGCATCTATCCAGCGCTTTTACAAAAAGGCATGGATTTAGTCGTCCCTCCTCTGACGAAATTATTTAGGACAAGTATAGCCCTTAAACACGTGCCATCGGCATGGAAGGATGGCAGAGTGGCCTTCATACCCAAACCTGGTAGGGAGGGCTACACTGCTGCCAAAGATTTCCGACAAATCAGCCTAACGTCTTTTATCCTGAAGACGCTGGAGAAATTGGTCGGGAGATACATTAGGGATGAGGTGTTCTTGGCCTCTCCGCTGCATAGAGGGCAGCATGCTTTTCAGGCAGGCTGGTCGGTAGAAACTGCGCTTCATGCTATTGTGGCAAAATTGAAGCAGCAAATGGAACAAAAGGGGTATGCGCTGGGCTCTTTCTTGGATATAGGGGGTGCTTTCAGCAATACTCCTCCAGAAGTCATCTATCGAGAGGCTTTGAGACTTGGCGTGCCGGACCAGCTAGTATGCTGGTGAAGGCCTAGTAAGGGGGATAGCTCCGCGGGGTTACCCACAGGGGGTGCCCTATCGCCCCTCCTGTGGTGCATTGTAGTGGACGGCCTTCTCGAAGGCTAGATGAAACGCTGATGGGTCTTATAAGGTCGGCGCTGCGCATTGTAGAGCTCTGATGCGATAGCTCAGGGATCTCGGTAAATCTGGGAATGACCAACCTGGTCATTTTCACGACAAATTATAAAGTTCCAAAAGTTAACGCTCCTGTATTCTGTGGTGAGAAGCTGACGCTTTCAGATTCAGTTAAATATCTGGGAGTAATCCGAGATAGCAAGCTGAACTGGGCAAAGCACCTGAAGACCCAATGCAGGAAATTTGTCATGACTTTTTAGATGTGCAGGAGAGCCTTTGGGTTGACGTGGGGGCTAGGGCATAAAATGCTTGCATGGCTCTACTCTGCTGTCTTAAAACCCAGGCTCCTACATGCGGCCGTGGTCTGGTGGCCACGTGTGAAATTTAAAAGAATGCAAGACAGGCTGCGAAGATTACAAACGCTAGCATATAGGGGTTTGACTGGAACAATGAGGACTGCGCTCACAGCGGCGATAGGATGCATGCTCTGTGAGGAACCCCTGCCTACATGTTGCGATAACAGCTAGAGCGGTACATGCGATGGGCCGACTGGCAAGAGCAAATAGATGGACTCCGGGGACTAGACACACTAGACTCCCGAGTGATATCAGCGTACTGCCGATTCTACAGATGAGGCGAAATAAAATAACAAGACGCTTCAACTTCGCCAAAGCTTTCCGCGTCTCCATCCCAAGCAGGGAGGAAAACGCTGCTGGCAGACAGATCACGATGTGTTCGGACAGCCAAGCGACACTAACTGCAATAGGGAAACCAGACATAACATCAGAACTGGTTTCTGAATACAAAAAGAGATTAAACCAATTTGCAGGAAGAAACAAAGTGGCTCTCATATGAATCTCTGGTCACACAGGGATCAAGGGCCACGAAAAGGCAGACCAGTTGGCCAAACGCGGTGCAGCGAGTGAATACATAGGACCGGAAGTGGTACTGGGAATAGCGTCTTGCTGTGTCGGAATGGCCATTAAAAGCTGGATCCGAATAAAACACTAGGAATGCTGGGAACAAACCGAGGGTTGCCGTCAGGCGAAATCCATCCTGGGGTATACCTATAGGATGGGCAGAGCTAGGGAAATCCTGAGTTTATCAAAAAAAGCTATAGGGACAGTGGTACGGACCCTGACAGGGCACAATCACTTGAATTATCATATGCAAAAAATGGGGTATAGCCCCACGAAGGAGTGCAGGAGGTGCGGCAGGGATGACGAGACATCCCTGCATGCAGGCCCGGGCCAGTGCCCGGCATTAGCTAGGCTCAGGCAACAGACCCTTGAGGTCCATTTTATGTAAACAGAGGAAATTGAAACGCGATCAGTGGTCGACATACTGGGCTTCGTCAAGAGGTCTGGGGTCGACTGCTGAAAGTGAATGAGTAAGGGTTAGTAAGTAAGTAATAGCTATTCATTTGACAAGTGTGAAAAGTAGGGAATTCTCGACGAGTGTGAAGTTGGCGTCACGAGCCGAAGGCGAGTGATGCCATCACACGAATCGGTGATTGCCTGCTTCTCACATGTCAAGTACAATACTTTTCACAGCGAGTCTAAGGAAAAAGTTCGATTTTTGGAGTGAGATTCTCAATAAATAAGTGAATATATTTATTTATTTATTTTGATCACCACTAATCATATTAATCGTTGTTACAATTATTCATATTGAATTTAGTTCATATCATATCATATCATATATCATATATCATATATCATATATCATATCATGTATCATATCATGCATCATATCATGTATCATATCATATATCATATCATATATCATATATCATATATCATATCATATATCATATATCATATATCATATCATATCATATCATATCATATATCATATCATATATCATATCATATATCATATCATATATCATATCATATATCATATCATATCATATATCATATCATATATTATATCATATCATATATCATATCATATATCATATCATATATCATATCATATATTATATCATATCATATATCATATCATATATCATATCATATATCATATC
>CAKNXH010063043.1:20777-38490 GCA_932178445.1 Andricus quercusramuli
ATATCATATATCATATCATATATCATATCATATATCATATCATATCATATCATATATCATATCATATCATATATCATATCATATATCATATCATATATCATATCATATCATATATCATATCATATCATATCATATATCATATCATGTATCATATCATGTATCATATCATATATCATATCATATCATATAATTTTAGTTTTCATTGTGTTTTACTTCGTGTAACAGAGTGAGGTTAGAAAACGACGATCAATGTAAGTCGTATTTTCTATACGTCTCATTACATTGCTCCTTTGGCTACTTTACAACCTCTAGAGGTGTAAAGTAGCATACTTTACAAACTCTAGAGATGTAAAGTGAGAAGCTCAGAAAACGGCAACTTTCCAGAGTCTACGGAGGCACGGAAAATCGAACTTTCCGCAGACGTGCTGTGAAAAAGGTATTTTTATCCTTTAACTGAAATATGTTATATACAACAGACTTATTTGCATCAATTTGACGAATTATTATACTTAGGTTGGCTCTGCGGTATCCGCTAAATAACGATAACTGTCCCAGAAAATGCATATTAATTAGTCAATTATTTCATGGAATTCATCATAGATACATTACAGGACGTAATATTAAGTTTATTTAGGTTCACAGTGAAACGGCGGAAAAATAGTTGAGAAGGTAACTAATTCTTCTTCTCATGCTGTAGCGCAGCTAAATTCTTTAACTTATCATTTTAGTTGGTAAAATTCTATTTTTTCAGTATTTTTTCATTGCAGAATTTAAATTTAAGGTGAGAAGAAAGTTTTACTTAACCCCTTCATCTTAGCATAAATATGCCCTGCGCTTGCGGGACAGGAAAGGAACCGGAATTCTTATAAATTCTAGGGAAACGTCCCAAAATCAGTATTTTTAATAACAATAATATCTCGGTTCGATAATATGTATATGATCTCTATATCTTTATGAACTTCACATAAAAATTGTCTGCAGATAAATGGAGGCCTACTTAATTCCCTGTAAATTAAAAAGAAAATTGTTCTAGTCGTAACAGTCCACGATTTTGTCAGAATTGCAGTTTTTCACGAATAGCTTGCTCCCAATGCATTCCAAGATAAATAATAAATAAATAATATGTTCTTCAAGGCTTTATATGATCTCCGTTTTTTTTAAATATTACCACCTACATATCTAATCTTTACGCTTCTAAGCGACTTCCATTTCCTTTCGCTGTCACTTCCCTTTTACCTCAACTTTGCCATTTTTTCATATTCACTCTTTCATTCTTTCTGATTCGCTCCTCTAGCCCCCTCCAATTCTTTCATCCACTCCTCACCCAATCCATCCTCCCTGGAATCTTTACCACACCTCTTGTCAGCTTCCTTTATCTTAGATTCCTCTCTTATATCCTTCCCATTCATCCTGCCATGCTCTCTTTATTTTCCCAGTACATCCCTTCCCTTACGTTGTTTCCCAATCTAAATATTGCTATTTTGCTCCATCTTCTCTCTCCCCATCTTTTTTCTAAATACTTTAGTACTCTTTCCTTGTTCATCATTTTACACCAGTTATTACGTTCGATTCCTCAATCATCTCCCATCTTTGTATTAATTGTCTTTACCTGCCTCTTTTCTCAAATTCTTCAAGATTTACTCCAGACCCTTCTCCTATACATCTCTAACACTGAAGAACTTCCTCCTTTCTTCTTCCCATCTTGTTAATTCTATCGCCCTCCCTCTCCTTTTTTCTAACTCCTTCAAACACTTTTTTTGCTAAATCCTGTCCCTTTCACTCCCTTAACTTCATCTCAAAATGCCATGCCCTTTTTCCTGCTCCAGTATTTAATTTATCCCTCTGGGCTTCTTCTCTCACCATATATCCAGACATCCTTCAGTTCAGTCTACCCCTAGTTTTAACCTTATATACCTTTCTTGTTAAACTCTAATCTCTTTTCTTTCCTTTATCCCCATATCTTTGCTATTATAGCGAAATCAGGGAAATTTATAAAAAAATTGGAAAGTACGATTTTTCCGCGAAATGATCGAAAAAGGGACAAACTATATCTCAAACCATATATCCCAACCTATTATATCTATAGAACGTATTCTGTAGTTATGTGAAGAATGTTTCCCACTATTTTGTTTCTGTGAAGTACGTGTATACCACGTTGTATGCATTTAAAACAAGATATTAGAAAAAAAACTGATTTTTAAGACTTTTCCACAAAATTAAAAAGCGTTTCGTTTATTGCCCTGTACTGCGAACGTCGTGCTTCTTTTTTAGCTGAAATAAAGAGGTTAAGCAAAAAAAAATTCATGGAGAACTTATGAAATCGGTTATACTATATTATGCAACAAGGAGAGGTGGGACTTTCTCGATGAGTGTAATTATTTCTGTGCGAGCCGGAGACGAGTACCAACAAAATACGCTAGCGTAAAAATTGTCCTTCTCCTTGTTGCATATGATATTTTTTATAACAAATCCATGATTTCAGACATTATTTTTATTTTAATATGAACTTAGGACATTTTTGAACTTTTGTAAATTTTGGATAATTTCGGCCATTTAAAATTTTTTGGATATTCGTGTGTAGAAAATTATAGAGACAGTTGCATCCAGTTAGGGCAACCATGTGAAAAAGTTATATATAGGGGAGAGTCAGGTAGTACCGGACACTTAAGCTTTTTTGGTAATAATTTAGCTGATAGTGATCAAAATATTAATATAGAAGATTAGTTATAATGTCAGGCCTCTAGCAACAATTTGCAATTAGATGTATTATAAGCAAACTTGCTGTAAAAAAAGGCAATTGAAATGAGGCCTAAAACGGGTTGAGAAAAAATACTGTCGGGTAGCCCCGGACACCGAGATTGTCGTAATATTTGGCCATTTTATCATACTTAATCAACAAAAAACTACAAGAACTCTTAAACAGAACACAAATACTCTAATGTCTATTTATCATTTGACAATTTTTGATAGAAATCAAATTAAATTAAGCATGAACAAATCTGTCTGGTGGTACGAGCCTCGAAATGTCCGGGGCTACCCGACTGTGTAAAACTGCTATAAATAAGAAAATACGAGAAATAATTAAACAAAAAAACCTAATTTTTTTTTGTTATGCAAATATTTGATCATAAAGTTGGTTTATATTTCACAAAATGCACTTTTTTTCTAGAGACGAAATATTTAGACCGGATTATTTTTTAAGCTAATGAGAGATATGAGTCCATATTTTCAAAACTACACTTCAAGACTATTGTGAAAGATAAAAATGATGATTTTTCACCGGAGATAGTACAGTTTCTTGACAGGCATGAGTGTCCGGGGCTACCCGATGTTCGGGGCTGCCCGATTATCCCCTATTTTATATATAGTGGACAAGACACTGATATTTTTCATTTGTAATTCAAGAATTTTAAATCAGACTAAAATCAAATTCAAAATCCCATTTAACTTTCTTATTGTGATTTGATAATAATAAAAATAAAAAAGACAAAAGAAATAAAAAGAGAAGGAAGGGGATTTGGTTGGTTGCCTTCTCATTTTTCTTTCCTCTTTTTTATTTTTGTCCAAAGAAACATATTTTTTTATTTTTTTTTTAGGAAATGCAATAGGAGCATTTTATGGTGGTTGTTCAAATTTTATCGTTGAATTCTTGTTTTATTTTCAGGAATTCTATATATTTTTTCATTTGTTTTATACAGAAAAATGTTTTAAACAAATTAAAAATATCATTGTCTTGTCCACTATATATAAACTATATATAATGTTTGTACATTTACAAAAAGAGCCAGGGTGTTTGAAAGTATAATTTTTAATATTAACCATCTATAATAGATTTTCACAAGACCGACTGACTAGCGCCAGATTAGCTCGTCCAGACTAGCGTTTGACCATAAAAAAAATTTCACTTCTACACAGAACAACCCGGTAAGAAGAGAAGAATAGAGAAAAATTAATATTTTCAGATATAAACGAAAGAGTAAGCATTATTTAATTTTTTGGAATGTGCTAATTTTCCATCGGGAGAAACGCCCAACGAAATAATAGGTTTATCTCCGAAACCAATTCTTTCCTATTTCCTTAACGATTGTCTCTTGTGTTGTGTTCCATGCAGGCGAAGATATTTTCCATTTTTTTAATTCCTCTTAATGCGACCAATAGACACACCTCTCATGGTTATTTTTCATCCTATACTTACATGCTGTATTTTCGATTAATTTAATTCTTTCTAATCCGTCCACAAAATGTGTGCGCTTACGTGGTTTCTATTCCTTCGTGTGCAACATAAGTTTGGAAATTTCAATTTTTTTCGTCGTGGTTATTTTTAATTCGATTCTGACAGGCTTCATTTTCGAATATTTTAATTCCTTCTAATCTGTCCACAAAATATCTGCACTTGCATAGTTTCTATTCGTTTTTGTGGAATATAAGTTTGGAAAGTTCAATTTTTTTGTCTACCATAACGGTGGAGTGATTTTAATAATAATATCTTATATTGTCTTAACTTTTCATCCTTTATCTATACCGTTTTCTACTTACCACTTTTTTCTGTATTTGACTTTGAATTTATGGTTTAGATTAAATTTTTGCAAGTTGGCCACTAAACATCTCCTCTCTCCTCGTCTCTCCTCTTCTAAACTCTAAAAACGATTTCAGATTTTTAGTCCAGCAAAAAAAAACGGTAAGCAGAAAATTAAAAAAATTTGGATTTCGACTATGCTGGACCAATATTACTACAATGTTATATAGATCGTTTTTTTGACTCCGTATACTTTTTTTGTGTGGCTGTGCAATGAAAATTTGCACAGCAGTAGTGCGTGTTCCAAGACAGATTTCATACGAAATCAGTAAAAATATGTTTCTATTCGATAGATTAATAAAAAAATGTTCATATAATTTACCCACACAGGAAAAAAGAACCCATTGAACAGGCGACTCCGTGAATTGCGTATCTGTCATTTGCAGATTGAGATTTTTAAAACTGAATTGGTTTGCGACTATGTGAATCGGTCAGTTTCTCGAATGGTTTTGAATCTGCAATGTACTACAATGTCCATTTCAAGCGAAGTCGTATTGAATCGGTTTACCTCTTTTTGAATGAGACCGATTTTTTACAGGTTAGGCTGCAATATTTCATATGATTTTTTAAATTTATAAATTATTGATAGATTAAGAAAAATCATAAGCAAGGCTACTAGATTCATTTTACTATTTTAGTTCTATAGAATGTGAAGGCTTTTTTGGCTTATAAGTCTGTCAAAAAAATAATAACGAGTACAATTCTGTTAAAAACCAATCGGCGGCAATCTGGAATTCCAGTGACAGATACGCTATTCAAACGTCTTCGAAACTCATTCAAAGCAAGTGAAAGGATTTTTGTTTTCTGGGCAAATACAACAATTATTTATTTAAAAAAAATGCATTTATTTCAATTCACAGTTGCGCCTTGAAAGCGACATTATTCTATTCCTTTCTATTCTTTATTTGACATGTCTCCACTTTTTAATTCCTTCCAATATGCTTCCATTAAATTTTTCTAAGTCGATTGAAAGGAATAGGTTTTGCTTTTTTTTCTACTCGTTGGTGGAACTTTCGGTGAAGGAAAATTCACGTATTAATGGGAATTAGGATTCTGCATTTTTTTTAATTTTTCTCTTCTTACCGGGAAGTTCCTCACTAATTTTCTACACGGGTTTATGGTGAAATGAATGACCGAAATGTTTGCAATTTACGGAAATTCAAAGTATCTGAATCTTTCCGACAATTGTCTGTAATTTATGGTAAATTATAGTAATTTATCAGTATCGTTTCGAGTTAGTCCAGTTTGTAAACGCGATCAAGTGATAGCATGGCGATCACTTTTTGTGTGCCGAAAATGTGAGCTCAGATAGATCTCTCTGACGTCACCATGCTTTAAAAGGACTACCTTAGCACCGCTTCACAATAAAAAAGGACATTCTCATCGCGCACTGCGCGCGCGGCTCACAAGTTTGAGCGCGCCTAGAGAACGCGACTGTTGATTCTCGCGCTTCGCGCTCGACCTTTATACTTCCCCCACATTTGTGCACAAACTTTTCACAACTAAAAATCAAAGCCAGCTGAAGTTTTGAGATAAATCGATTCAAAGATTTCATCTGTTATTGAACTAAGAAAATATTAATTTAAAAATAAATCCTTTCATACACATTGAGTATTACAATCTAAAAGTGAAATCCTGTCAAGAAACAAATTTTTTTTTAAATTTAATAATTGAAAATAAACGAAACGAGTTAGGTTGTTTTTCCATCCAATGGGTATTGTGTTTTTTTTATTAATTTCACGTTTTGAACATTATTGAATGATTTCTACTGATATATAATTGTTATTAACATGACACTGCATTGTTATACATCTAAGAAAATTTATTTAAAAGTTATAAGTTTAAACAATTTCAATGTTTACTCATCAAATTCAGACTCTTCATCTGACATAACATCATTAGATTGTAATTTCATTCCCCTCGTCAAACTATTGTTACAACTGGACGTTTCTGTGGTTGACTGATCCATTTTTATTCAGATTTTAATGAATTATTGAGCAGTAACAATAAAAATAATAGCGCACTGATTGGCCGACTGGTCACTACACGCTGCGGTCTACGCTGCGGTTCGCGCGACGTTTCTCCATGCGTCCTACTCTATAGTATTAGGCGAGCGGGACTCACCCCCAAATGGACCTTCCAGTGACCACGGAAGTACTAATCGCTAAGACCACTTTTACTTTATGTTATCGAGGTCGCTGAATACGAATATGAAATTATTTTTTCGATAAAATAGGTGGAACATTGAAAAAAACGACAATTTCGCGGAAAATTGAGAAAAACGAATTTTAGGTTTTCGATATTAATCTCGCTATATCTCAGACAATTATTAATATATCTTAATGACATTTTTTATGCTTATTGCCCAACTAAAGAGCTAAACAACAAGCCCACTCCGATTATTCTGCGACAATTATTACTTGATCGGTGAATTTTCAAATGTGTATTAACACGTATTCCGAGTTTTGTCATACAAACGCAAAAGTTGAGTGACGAAGTTTCGAATTTGCAATAACTAACTATTGAGTATTAAAATCTAATATGCAAAGAAGTTTTTGGGAAAGTTTCAGATCTGAATATTAAAAAGAAAAAAATATATGCCATTTCAAAATGAAGCGTCGGGTCCGGCTGCACGGAGGGCGATCGGATCGTGCGTCGCGGCAAATACTATGCGTTTGAAATACGGGTTTAATATATTACATTAAAATAAAAACCATTGAAATATTTTAAAAAATTTCATTTATTTCATCTATATCTACTATTACTATTTGAGAATAATATAAAAAATAATTATTGTAATAAAGTCGAAGTCTCGTACATGAAATCACATATATAGATATATTGTATTAATTTAAGACAATATTGATTATAATGAATATATTATGTACTTACCTGATTTATTAACAATTCAGATAATTTATAAATTATTTTTTATCAACATTAATAAAATAATAAAGTGCGATATAATAAATCGCATGAATAGTTCTGGCAGCGACGCACGGTCGCTGCGCGCTACCGCGCTCCGTGCAGCTAAACCCGATGCTTGATTTTGAAACAGCATATATTTTTTTCTTTTTAATATTTAGATCTGAAACTTTCCAAAAACTTCTTTGCATATTATATTTTAATACTCAATAGTTAGTTATTGGAAATTCGAAACTTCGTCACTCAACTTTTGCGTTTGTATGACAAAACTCGGAATTCGTGATAATACACATTTGAAAATTCACCGATCAAGTAATAATTGTCGCAGAATAATCAGTGTGGGCTTGTTGTTTAGCTCTTTAGTTGGGCAATAAGCATAAAAAATTTCATTAAGATATATTAATAATTGTCTGAGATATAGCGACATTAATATCGAAAAACCTAAAATTAGTTTTTCTCAATTTTCCGCGAAATTGTCGTTTATTTCAATGTTCCACCTATTTTATCGAAAAAATAATTTCAGATTCGTATTCAACGACCTCGAAAACATAAAGTAAAAGTTGTATTAGCGATTAGTACTGCGTGGTCACATACTGCTATTTCTAAGCGTGTTTTTGGGGGTGTCCCGCTCGCCTATATAACGTGATTTACGTGAACAATAATAATTTTTATATCAGTTTTTAGCTGCGTACTAACTAATTAGGGTTCGCTGATTTCGAAAAAGCGATTTACGGAAAAACAACCTAACCCGGGTTAGGTTGTTTTTTCACCCAACGCTTCATATACGTCCACTCTTTTTTTACTAATTTCTTCTCCGTTTTTATGCTCTTCCCTGAATCCTTCGCGTTTACCTTCTCTCTTCACGATAATTCCTTGAAGTTTTCTCAGGAAACAACTGAAATTACTCGTTTGTCAGTAGCCAAAGGCAGAAAGCAAAAAGCAGAAAGGCGATGAAAAACGCTGGTGACTATTCCAAGAAGCGCCGTGGTTCGGTATAATTACCGCAACTCTGTTTACATATTGGCTCGGTAACTGCCGGCGTGGGTGTTAGGCGGCATATGTGTAAACAGTAATAAAACATGTAGTGCGGTTGTGGGATAGGTAACCTCCTCCTCGGAGAATCCATGGGCGGAGCTCAGGGTAGACCGGGCCCGGGTCCTTCCTCGTTGTGTCAAATTGGACACCCTTCATTAGTCGATTTTCATTCACCACATCCCAAACTTTCCACTTCTTCATAAGCTTCTTCTAAAACAAAAAAACTATAATAATCGCAATTAGTGAACAATTTTTTAAGTACTTATGAAATATAGATTCATGTTTAATTCACAATTAAAATAAATATTTCTCTTACCTTCGTAGATAGAAGAGTGAAGTTTTTGTTTCGAGGGTGAAGATTAAATGTGCAGAGTGAAATCTACTTTTGAGGATAAAACATTAAACAGAGTAAGAAACCACTTTTTTATATTTATGAGTTTTAATCTTTCATTATCATTTTATATTTTTAAGAAAAACCACAATTATTTTTACAGTTGCATTATTGCAGATTAGGGCCGAGTAAAAGTGCTAAAATTAATCATATCGTTTAAGGCCAAGGAAAAGGATATGTGGCTTGACATTCGAAACACTTTTTTAGAAAAAAATGAATATGTCAAACTAAAATTTCTTCACCTTGAACCAAAGAAGAATGTTATTATTTTTCTTTTTGGGAACAATTTTATTCGTGATAATTAGAACGATCTAAAATCACGAAAGAGATCAAAAATTCCTAAATCACGAAACATTTTTTTTTGTGAAAGACAGAAATATGTTGTGCATATGACTTAATTCAAAAACCGTGTAAGAGGGCACATCAAAATATTTAATAATGTGACTTCTGTGCGTCAATAAGTAAAAAAATATTTTTCATAATTATCGAATTATTGTGTTGTGGGTGATTTCCCCATTGATTTTTGCAAATAAAATTAGTATTTTCTCTCAATTTACAATAATACGAGATTACTAACCCCTTTGCAGAAGTACACGCTCTTTTTCGTCGAGTGTGTCATTATGTTTAATCCTTCTACTTTTGTGGTTACGGTTGTGTGTACTCGACAATATTTAAATATGTCCATAAAATACGTCGCTGAATTAATTGCTGTTTGGTTAAGGCATTATATTCTAACATGATGTTTCTTCAATAATTTGCTGCAAAACAACGCAACCAATACTCCCGTGTGGAAAAATGTCGTGGCAGTCTTGAGCCATGCTAAAGCCAGTACAGTTTTTCTCAAGCCTGTCTAATCACGCAATACTAGCCTGACGCTGCACTGGCGCTTTCTAGTTTTGCTACGCGTTTGATTCAGACCTTTCTGCTGTCCAGCCCCAGTCTTGGCGCTATCTAGGAGTTCGTTATGAATTTGAACTTATGAAGACGGTCCAGATTTTTGCTAATTTCTAGACAGAACCACGGTTTTGACTTAAACAAAAATTACAGAAGTGAATTCAAAAAAAAATCTGCCCGCTTCGCGGGCACATTCTCATCACGCGCTTCGCGCGCGGCTCGCTTCGCTCGCAAGTTTGAGCGCGCCTAGGGCGCGCGACTGTTGGATCTCGCGCTTCGCGCTCGATCATATATTTATCTCGCGCTTCGCGCTCGATTATGTATTCACCTCGCGCTACGCGCTCGGGCGTATTCACATCGCGCTTTACGCTCGATTCCACTTAGCCAGGAAAAATGCTAGCGTAATAACTAAATATTCATTTCAAAGCCCAAGGTGTTTTACGTTAATAAGGGTTAGGACTCTAATGTAAAAAATTTGTGCTTTACAGAGTGAAAAATGTAAAAAAAAAAGTAAGGAATTTTGGGCACACTTAAGAAGAGTCAAGTTTATTACATTATTTTTTTTACAAGAGGCAATGGGAAAAATTTGAAAAAGTGTATGAATGTAAAGTAAAAATTTATGAACAAATTTCAGTTAACAAATTTAAGAAATAATAAAAATGGTTGTTCAAAAATACAAAAATGTATAAATATACAATGTTCAGATTCAAACTCCAAACTGTAACGCAAAGGCTCTGTACTTATATTTGCAACCTCCAGGAAACGTGTAATTGTTTTAATTCTTTCGTGAAAATCGTGATATTTTCAGACATTTCTTTTTGTTAGAAAGCAAGTGTTACAAAACCAGCGGGGTTGCCTTCTTTTTGCAGCCGATAGCTGGTCCCATTCTTCCACGCGTGCTCCTGAAGTCCTGAACTCTTGCCCAGACATTGAGCGCCTCCTCTGACCGGCAGCAAAAAAAAGCACCCCCGCTGTTTTCTAACACCTGCTTTGCATGAAAAAAATATCTGAAGATATCACGATTTTCACGAAAAAAAATCACATCTTTCCTGGAGATTGTAAATAATTACAGAGCCTTTGCGTTACAGTTCTTAGTTTGAATCGCTTTCAAATTTTCATTAGAACTAAAAATAGAATAGTTGTACATTTTTGTAATTTTAAGCAACAATTTTTATTCTGAAATTTGTTATTTCAAATTTGTTTGTAAATCTTCGGTTTATATTCATAGATTTATTTCCATGTTTTCCATTGCCTCTTGTTCAAAAAATAATGCTCTAAAGTTGACTATTCTTAAATGTGCCCGAAATTCCTTAATTTTTTGTACATTTTTCAGTCTGCAAAGCAAAAAATTTGTTTTACATTACCATCCTTAAGCTTATTTACGTAGAACACCTTAAGCTTTCAAATAACTATTTACTTATTACGATAGCATTTTTTTTACCAAACCACTTTCTTGTCATACGGAAAACTATGACATCTAGGGGCCATCTATAAATTACGTTACCAATTTTGGGCTCTTTTACCTCCACCCCTCCCCCGAGAGTAACCTAACCGTTGTCTACATTAAATTAAATTTAAGACATTATATTAAATTAATGTAGATAGCATATTGAATTCAAAGCGATGAATTTTCAACACAAAACCCCGATTTTTTTCGAAGACAGTTGAATTTTTCACAAAAAAGTTACTCTTAAACCAAGAAAGATCAATTATTTAATTTTGAACTCAAAAAGACGAATTATCTACAAAAAGTTTAATTTTCAACCCAAAAATATGTTTTTTCAACCAAAAAGTTTAATTTTCAACCAAATAGTTTAATTTTATACCATATCGTTGAATTTTCAAGCTAAAAAGATGAATTTCCTACAAAACAGTAGAATTCTTGACATAAAAGTTCATTTAAAAGCAAATAGTTGAATTTTCAACTATAATTATGAATCCTTAATAAAAAAAAAATTATTTTTTACAAAGTAGTTCAATTATAAGTGAAATAATCGACTTTTTAACCAAAAAAGATGAATTTTCAACAAAATTGTTAAATTTTCGACCAAAAAGATGAGTTTTCGACCAAGAAGATTAACTTTCTATCAAAAAATACTAATATCCAACTTATCCAATACACAGGATAAAGTTCTAACCAAACATGAAATAGTTAAATTTTCAGAAAAAAAAGAAAAATTAAAAAAAAATGAATTTTCAACAAAGTTGTTAAATTTTCAACCACAAAGATAAATGTTCGACCAAGAAGATTAAATTTCTACCAAGAGAGACGAATTTTCGAGAATACCAAAAAAGTTTAATTCCCATTTTTAAAACTTATTTTCAACCAAATATGAAACGAATTTTCATGAAAATAGTTAAATTTTTAACCACATAGATGAAACTTCGACTAAAAAAATGAAGTTTTAACAAAGTAGTTGAATTTTTGATAAAAAAGGTGACTTTTTAATAATATAGTTGCATTTTTAACAAAATAATTGAATTATAAACCAAATAATCGAATTTTTGACCAAACGAGATGAATTCCGAACCAAAAATATAATAGTAACCTTTACAATAAAAAAAAAAGAACTTTTACCTAGAAATAAAGTTGGATTTGTTTATTGGGTTTAAGTTCTAAGTTTTATCTAAGTTCATGACTTTATTTCCACTTTTAATGGCGCCCCCCCCCCCGTAGTTCATGAAAAGCACAGCCAGGTCAATTTTTCTTTTTGGACTACAACACTGCCTACTTGGTTGTATTTTGTTATGGAAAAACAATTATTACTAGTAATTAATAATTAACAATGAAGTTATTATCATTAAACAAGTATTAGTAGTATTGTTTTGCTGCAAATTATTAAAAAAACATGATGTTAGGAAAAAAATCCTGAAATAAGCGGAAATTAATTCAAAAACGTGTTTTGTGAACATATTTAAATATTTTTGAGTACACACAACCTTTTCTGCGAAGGAGTTAGTAATATCGTATTATAGTAAATTGATGTAAAATACCAATTTTATTTACAAAAAACTATGGAGAAATCACTCACAACACAGTAATTTCATAATAATGAAACATATTTTTGTATACTCTTTGAGGCACCAAGTTCACATTTTTTATTATTTTTTTCGGCCCACCCTACTGTACATATAAAAAAATTCAGCGAATATTTTGTTGAATTTCCAAATTAAAAAAAAGTGCAGAAAATATTACCCGATTTCAACAAAAAATTACTTTTTCCGGATGCCAACCCGCAAATTTATTTTATCTAAGCCCAGACGATTTGATGAATTTTAGTATTGTCATTTTGCCCTGTATTGCAATTTGTTTATTCTCAAATTAATCACTATTTATTTGGAGGAAATTCTAAAATTTTAAAATGAAAATCGAAATAGTTTTCAATGATCTAGGGTTACACAAAGGGTTAAAACATTTTTTTTAACTATAAAGAATTTTGACGAAAATCAGCAATTTTCACTTAATCGAACTGAATATTATAAAATTAAAATCAATTCTGTATTCAAAGTAATATTGATGAACACCTGAAATGGAGTAATTTATACCTGAATTTAAGTCCATTCAGCTGAACCCAGGTGAATTTCACTCGATTTAAGTGATCTCTAATGAATTTCGGTGAATTCTACTGAAATTGAGTCAATTTTACTGAATGTAAGATAGACTAGATTCAAATTAATGAGAACAATAAGTAAATTCAAGAGAATTAAAGACCAAATCCATTTCTAATCATGCAAATTTTCAAGAAAAGTCTATAAATAGAAATAGACTGGAGTAGTTCATAGGAACTGGGTTTTTAAATGGATCCAAGAAAAATGGAAAATTTATTAAAAAATGACAAAATGGTAGCAGTTTTGATGAAATTCTTGGAAAATGTATTTTCGCAAAAGCCGCACTTTTTAAAATTTCAATTTTTTAAGAGATATATGGGAATATTTAACTGCATATTCGCTGAGTTATGTTCCTGGTAAACTGTACTTCATATTGAAAGAAATTATGTTTGAAAAAATTAAAATTCCTAACTTTTTTTGAAAATCACTAGCCAAAAGTGAAAAGTACGAAGAGGATAATATTCTTTGGTAGAAAATGTTACAATAAAAATATTTTGCTATCTTTTGATATTTGGCACCACACGGCAAGAATTTATCCGTAAAAAAGTCACGAACTAGTAGCTAGGTCTAGGATATGAGAAAAATTCATTGGATATTGATGTATTTTTGTAAAAAATCTGCGAACTTTGAGAAAGACTTGACGAACTCGATGTGAAAATTCTAAAACGGTTCATCACATTTTTTTACGTGAATAATTACAAAAATATTACGAGTGATTGGGAAAATATTCGTAGGAAATTCGAACTGTTCGTAAAAAACTTCGAAATTCATCCATACATTACCCACAGAAATAAGGATGTAATGTTTCATTTTTTTATCTCGTATCCGAGACCTAGCTACAAGTTCGTGACTTTTCTCCGGATAAATTTTTTCCGTGCACACCATTCATTACTTTGTACTGATTATTAGGGTGTTCTTTAAAAAACCTCAATGCTTTTTCTATAATGCACCTCATACACTTATTTCATTTGGTGAAAAAGTGAAGGCACATTTTTGCTTTATAAAAAAAAATGTTTACCGCGGTTCTGGGCCCCTAAACATCCCCGAAAGGATTATAACTATTAATCAGCGTTAATTTCCGTAAAAATAATAAGTCTTTTGCAGGAAATACAACTTATGGTACTAGATTCCGACAAAAAAAACTCAACCCATTTAGAAGAAAAATACTACCCCTATCCGTGGAAAAGTACCCTTCATAGGGGTTGAAGTATAAAATTGTGCATTTTCAAATTTTAAACACAATTCTTTGGACCAGTTTTATTTCCTGCCTAACTCTAATTATTCTCACCGAAATTGACATTAATTAATAGCTTTAGAATCATGTGGGGGCGGTTTGGACTGCACAAACGCAGTGTAATCTCTTTTTAACTAAAAAAATACACATTTATTTTGTCACCAAATGGAACAAATTTAGGTGGTGCGTGATAAAAACAAGAAACATTGTTGTTTTATAGGACACCCCACTGCTCATTCTTTTGCTTATACTTTGATAATGTCAACTTCATAGTAGTCATAGAGAAGCGTGAGTACGAGTGGGACGCTATTAGATGGCGCATAAGAGCATCTCTTTCGCACTCATTAATATACTTAAAAAAAAAGTTAAACAACCACCGCAGGGTACCACTAAGAGCAACTGCCATCTGGAAAAAATGTCAATGGCCCCCAGTAGAACCGCGGTAAAATACACCTATGGCCACGTCTCACATCCGTGAGATGTGTGTTCACAGGGCACGACGAAATCACAACGACAGGCCGGCGAAACCCTCGTGTGTCTTGAGGACACGAAGCGACCCAAGGATGACAGCTTTCTGCATCCATCTCGCAAGAGCCTTGGCATATTTTTGGCACGCGGGTATGGCTTTAAGGTTACGAACTAGCGATAATTTCACACCTCCGAGAGCACCTATCACAAGAACAATTACTCGTACCGAATATTTTGGGTACAGTCGACGCAGCTCTCTTTTAAGGTCTTGATATCTCTCCTCTTTTTCTTTCTCCTTTGCAGTGATGTTGTATTCGGATGGAGCCGAGAATTCGATCACGAATATAGTTCGTTTCTCGAAGTCTTGGAGAACAATGTCAGGCCTCGAGTGCGCAACGGAGACTGCTGCCCGAAAATCGTAGTTCCAGAAAATCTGGCACTTCTCGTTTCGGACAATTGACTCTATATCCCTTGGAGCGTTCGGCAGGGCAGGGTCGCGACCAACACCGTAAGAGCGACAAAGGTGGTAATAAAGTACTCTTAGGGCCGCATTATGTCTATAGATATACGTTGTTCCTGCGTGGGTCGGACACCCCGATAGTATGTGTTCTAGGTACTCAGCGTGTGCATGACACGCTCTGCACCTATCACTGGGAACTTCTTGACATAAAATGCGGGCGCGGTATGCTAAGGTGGAGATTACACCGTCCTGGCATGCGAAAATAAAGCCCTCTGTACCTGAATTGAGCCCTGATGATTTGAGGAAAGCAAAAGTTTGCTCCTTCGACAAGGACTGTTTTTCTACATTTCTGTGAAAGTTTCCGTGCATTTGCTTGTCGAGTAGCTCTTGGTGAAATTTTCCAACCTCTGCTTTCTTTACTTCGGCTTTTAGACGTGAAGCATCTAGATGGAGTAATGCACTTTCCTCACTTCTGATGTTAAAATTCAGGCCAAGGGTCTCAGCAGCTTGCTCCGCGGCTTTGTAAAGGAACGCCCCTTCGCCAATCATCTCGTGGTTTCTGACCATCTTTAGGAGAGGATCTCTGCCATTCGCAACGATGTAAGCTGTACTCAAAACAATTCGGTTATGAAGACACTGGAGATTCAGAAGTCCGCGTCCGCCTTGCTGGCGTGAAATGTATAATCGCGGAACTGACGAATTGATATGCAAGCTTTTATGCATATGCATGATCTTACGCGTGGTGACATCAAGGGCCTTAAGCTCGTTCTTCGTCCATTGAACCACCCCAAACGAGTAGAGTAGAACCGGGACGGCAAGCATGTTAGTCGCAGATACCTTGTTCAACGCCGACAGATTGGAAGACCAAATCTGTCGAAGAAGATGCTTGTATCTGCTTCGGAGAGACTCCTTCACTGATGTTACGTCCTGAATGCGGCTTTGAGGCACGCCCAGGTATGTATAGGTCTCTCCAGTGTTAAGATGTCTAATAACACTTATATCCACAAGCTCAGGGTCCTTGGGAACGCCAGTAATCTTTCCTTTCTTCAAATGAATTTTGGCACACTTGTCCAAACCAAAGTCCATCCCAATCTCTCCTGTGTAGTTCTTGACGATATTTAAAGCAGTTTGAAGTTTGCTTTTACCAGCGGCATAGATCTTCAGGTCATCCATATAGAATACATGAGTGACCTTATGCTCACGCTGATTAGTGTCGCCACAGAGGTATCCAGGAGAATTTCGTAGTGCAAGAGATAGAGGCAAAAGTGTGATGCAAAAAAGCAAAGGGCTCATACTATCCCCTTGAAAGACGCCCCTCTGGAAGGTGACGTTGTTCGTCGTCAGACGATAATTCCTAGATGAGATGGTAAATCTAGTTTTCCAAAGAGGCATCAATCTCTCTATGCATCTCACTATGTGTGGATGTACCTTCAAGCTTTCCAACAGACAGATGATAAGTCTATGAGAGGTTGAATCAAAAGCTTTCCGGTAGTCAATCCAGGCCATTGACAGGACGCGCTGATGGACTGTAGCGTCTTTACAGACACACCTGTCAATCAGCAGGTTCTCTCGACAGCCTGCTACACCTTTTTTCGAGCCTCGTTGTTCGTACATCTCTCGCCATACAGGCTCAATTCGTCGAACAATCCTGTTGTTTAGGACAGCTGTAAAGATCTTATACAGTGTGTTCAAACAAGTTATTGGCCTGTAATTCTCTGGTTTGGACAAGTCGCCTTTTTTCGGTAGGAGTATAGTGCGTCCTAACACTAGCCACTGCGGAATGGGCATCTCCGACTTTAAATATGAGGTGAATATGCGGGCCAAATGTTGGTGTGTAGAAGTAAACTTCTTCCACCAAAAGTTCTTGATACAATCTGGTCCAGCACCGGAAAAGTTCTTCGTGCCTCTAAGTGCTTTTTTCACCTCTTCGGCAGTGACTGATGGGCACTCCTCCTCAGATTTTATGAGGCTGTCGCAAAACTCCTTGAAGCGGATGATATTGTCAGTATCTTCCTTCAACTCTAGTGTTTTCGGGATCTTGTACACCTCTCTCCAAAAAGTCTCTACCTCCTTGGGCTTGGGTGGATTTTTTACAAAAACAGGGGGATCACTGAAGAGGCG
>CAKNXH010063043.1:38890-66745 GCA_932178445.1 Andricus quercusramuli
ATCTCCAGGTTTGCCACAGAGGTACCCTTCGGAATGACGAAGTGCGAGAGACAGTGGCAATAATGTGAGGCAAAAGAGAAGAGGGCTCATGGTGTCGCCCTGGAACACACCTCTCTGCAAGGTGACACTGTTAGTGATCACACGATGTTTTCCAGATGAGATAGTAAATCTGATTTTCCAAAGCGGCATTATTCTCTCTATGCACCTCACGATGTGTGAATGAACCTTCAAGCTTTCCAACAGACAGATGATAACTCTATGGGAGATTGAATCGAAAGCTTTCCGGTAATCAATCCAGGCCATCGATAGGAATCGCTGATAGGATGCTGCGTCTTTACAAACACATCTATCGATGAGCAGGTTCTCCCGACATCCTGCTACGCCTTTCTTTGAACCGCGTTGTTCATACATCTCTCGCCACACAGGTCCAATTGTCCGAACAATCCTATCATTTAGGATAGCTGTTAAGATCTGATATAGTGTGTTCAGACAAGTTATTGGCCTCTAATTCTTAGGGTCAGCTAAGTTGCCCGTCTTCGGCAGGAGCACTGTGCGCCCTTCCACCAACCACTCCGGAATAGGCTCTTCCGACTTTAGATATAAGGTGAAAATTCGGGCCAGATGCTGGTGTGTTGAAGGAAACTTCTTCCACCAGAAGGTCTTGATACCATCTGGACCGGGAGCGTAATAGTTCTTCATGCCTCTTAATACGTTTTTCACCTCTTCGGTAGTGATAGGTGGGCATTCCTCCTCAGCTGTTATGAGGGCATTGCACAGCTCCTTGAAGCTTTTTTTTATGTTCTTTGAGTCTTCTTGAAGTGGATGTTGGACCTCGTAGACTTCTCTCCAAAATGCTTCGACCTCCTCTGGTTTGGACGGATGGTCGACAGTAACTGGAGGGTCTTGGAAGAGTCGAGATGGGTCAGACAAAAACTGCTGATTTTCTCTGACCCACCTCTCCCTCCGCTCTAGACTTCTCTTAGCGTTAGATAGTACTCGTATTCTGCCAACAATATGCTGCCTGATGGTCAGTAGCTTTGACTTGTTGATTGTGTGATGACGGATCCGCAGTTCGCGCGCGAACTTTCGAACCTTGGCAGTGAATGTCCTGCCAGATGTTATGTAGTCAATTACACACTGAATGCGGGACGCGTACTGTCTTGCCCAGCCTATCTTTGTGCTGAGTTGATGTATTCGTCTTTTGGTCTTATGATCAACCGTTGATTTTGTTGTTCGCTTTGCATCTGCCAAAGTTCTCGCTGCACTGTATACACCACAATTAATAGTCCAGAGGTCGGATTCTTCGGAAAAATCTTACGAAGCTCATCATCCAGTTCAGTCAGATCTTTGTGTTTGGGAGCAACCTGAATGTTGATGTTTCTCCGAGTCCTGAAGCATCGTTCTTTGTCTATTGGATGCCTATTCGCGTTGGTCTCAGTGTCGTGTTTCTCGCATCACAGAACCTGCAGTCGTGCCATGTAACCTTCTCGCTCGGCGGCATACTGCTATCGTAGCACTCTAGCAGGTCGTCATTGAGTCGATCCGTCCACCCAAAAGTATTGAGATTCCGCCTGTCCATCGCATTGACTCCGTCTTGATTGGCTCCCCCAACTCTAGGGTAGTCGGCATTGTTGTCCGACCCATTGTCGGGAGCCCTGCGCGTTTGATTGTTTTGAACCGCACTTACTACATCTATGTTTGGTGTTGTCATTGTTGTTCCCACGAGCAGCTAGGGAAAGGGTTCGTCCACCCTTGTAGAGCCCCGCGTGCAAGGATAAGGCTGATACTCTGAGAGGTCGACCGGTATCTCAGTTCACCGTTTGAGACACCTCACCCAGGTGTCATTCAGCTTTCAGCACGGTTCTAACGCCTTCGCTTAGGGGTTATTCCTTCGGGACCATCCCTGGGCAATTACTGCTTATTCATTATTGTAACCATATTCAGCAGAAACCCTTGGTACAGGGACCCTCTATCCGCAACCCGAGGACGCGTTCGGTAGCTTTGTCATAGGCCCTTCGGTTTGATTCCCAAGGAACGGTTGTGAGAAGTGGCCATAGGTGTGATTTACCACGGTTCTACTGGGGGCTATTGACATTTTTTAGATTGCGGTTGCAATTAGTGGGACCCTGCGGTGGTTTAACTATTTTTTTAAATTATATATATATATGTATATAGTATAATAATAATTGTTATTATACCATTAAGCCATTTCCCTTTCGGGTTATGCGTGAGTTGCTTGGTTGAAAAATAGTCATGTGGGGAAGGAGGTACAGATTTTTCAGATTGATCTAGAATTTTCGTGTTATTTATTTAAATATCAAGTTCGTTCCGCAACACTGCTCCGACCCAGGTTGCTGATCGATCTTTCTAACGATCACCCCAAGTGAAGAGCCTTATAAAGTTGTTAAGTGAGGTTCCCCACTCGGGCCCATTAGTATCCAAGGTCAATTGTTTTAGGCGTCATTCACTCTACTGACACTCTCCTTATAAATTATTCTTCGTCACGCTTTTCTGTCCTGGCATACTTCTCTAGCTTCCTTCACGTCCATGTATTTTTTCATGCAAGCTCTCCTGTTTCTACGGCTTCTTATGTTTTTTCGGATGAAGGTTTCATTCACACATTCTAACCATTCTTTCTGTGGTCTGCCTCTGGGCAGACTGCCATTTACTTTACCTTTATACACTTGTTTCGTAAGTCGTTCATCTTTCATTCTTTCAACATGTCCGAATCATCTTATTATTTCGTTTCTCACGTTGTCCATCAGTGTTTTCCGCAAATTGTGCGCAGAGGTTTCATGCAAATCGCGTTGATTTTCATCTTATTCTTTTCTTGAAAGGTCCATGTCTGGCTACTGTATAGCACAGTCGGTAAAAATATAGAATTATGTATTGCCATTTCAGTTTTTTTTATATATATTTTTACTTCTGAGAATGGATCCTGCTCTTCGATAACTTTCCGGCCCTCGTTTGTTCGCCTATCTAAATCACCATCTATCTTCCCGTCGCTAGTGAATAGGCTACCTAGATATATGTACTTATCAACTTGTTCTAATCTCTCATCATTTAGGACAATGCTACACATTGTTTTATCATCTTTTCCTTCAAACACTATGATTTTTGTTTTATTTACGTTAATTTTGAGGCCCATGTTCTTCGTGCTTATATTAAGTTTGCTCAACATGCTTTGCTAGTCTTCGAATGATTCTGCTATAACAACCTTGTCATCCGCGAAAGCTAACCCGCGTACCCTCACTGCAGTGGCGTAACTATCGGTGTTCCATGTGTTCCGGGAACACGGGCCCCGCAAGCTAGGGGACCCCAAAGCTTGAAGTCACAGAAAAATTGTTGACAGAGGAATGAACCGTAAATGACTAGTTCACCCTCCAAACATAAATTTTTTAAACGGAGTTACGCCACTGCCTCACTGTCTCCCCGGCGCCTTTGACCAGGCCACCGGGCGCGTCCCCGGGTTGCGGATAGGGGGCCCTGTACTGAGGGTTTCTGCTGAATACGGTTACACTACTCAATAAGCGGTCACGGACAATGGTCCAGGGATGGTCCCGAAGGAAAACCCCCCAAGTCAAGGCGCTAACAACCGTGCCGAAGACTGCGTGGCACCAGGGTGTGGTGTTCCATACGGTGTCTCTAGGATACCAGGTCGCCTGCTAGAGAATGCAGGCCTTACCACCGCATGCGGGGCTCTGCGGTAGTGGACTTCTACTTCCCTAGCTACTCGTAGGAACAAGATGGCGTCGAAACAAAATCTAAATAGAAGTGTGTGTGAGGAGATGGGAGGAGAATTGGATGTGGTGGAAGATCGTGACACCAGTCAAAAGGCGCAGGTTGGGATTGATATCATGGAGGCGGATAGATGGAAGAAGTTGAGGCAAAAAGCCCTGGATGATTTGAAGGGTGTGCTGAAGGGGATGCAGGATTTCTGCGACACTAAGAGCAACATGTTCATGCCGATCAGGGATGGATTGGGTGAGGCACGGCGGGAAGTGAGAGACCTGGAAGACGCCATAATGTACGGTGATTGGTATTTCCAAGATGCCATAAAGTACGTCGGAATGGACATCGCTAAGAAATTTGCCGAATACAAGAAGAAGGCGAATACGAAGCAAGAGGCCAGCCACATCGGTACTCAGACTGAAATTACCATGGAAGATCCCACTCCCCATCAGCGGAAGCGAGATAGGGAGCCCACTCTGAGTCCCGTTGGGGCTGGCTCCTCCAAACCAGCGACGAAGAAGCCGAGGACGCGCACTATTGCGGTAGCATTCTCGACTTCAGCTCCACCCGCATCCACCAAAAAGAAGGAGAAGCAGAGGCGAGCTAGATCCGAGGCGGTTATTATAAAACCTGCCGAGGGCTTTAGCTATGCTGAGGTCCTTAAGAACCTCAAAGGTAAGGTGAAACCTGACACTCTTGGTGTCAAAATCAAGAGTGTCAGAGGAACCAGGAATGGAGAGGTCCTCATAGAGGTAGGCCCTGTGGCGGACGGTAGGGCAAAACTGTCGTCTGTCGTAAGGCAGCACTTCGGCGAGCCTACAAGAGAGATTAGGGTTAGTATCACCAGGAAACCTTTCAGGGGAAGCCTGAAGGCTTTCGTGGAGCTACCTGAGGAACTGGCGGCGAGACTGGTGCGCACGGGACACCTGAAGGTGGGGTGGGTGACCTGTCGCGTCAGAAAAAGACGGAGGTGCTGCGGTGCTACCTCTACCTAGGCTACGTCCACATGGCAGCGGCTTGCAAAGGCTGTGACAGGAGAACGGCCTGCTGGAGATGTAGCAAAGATGGCCATAAGGCTGCGGCGTACAAAAGTACGCCGCAGGGCTTCCTCTGCGCTGCAGCAGAAGGTGAGCCCCGACATGACCATCAGCCGGGGACAATGAGATGCAGGGCGTTTCGAGAGGCAGCTTCGGTTGACAAGCCTCAGGGGCGCGCTGCCTAACCTGATATACTCAACCAGGATGCTGAAGGCCGACAAGCCCGGGTTGTGGTACCACCACACCACTGAGGACGATGCGTGCATCCTGGTTGGGCGTAAGGAGGTGAAATACCAAGTTAGCGCTAAACATTGGAAGCCGAAGCACGGCTTAGTGTCCTTATCCCCATGTTCCTGAAGTAATGCGGAAGCTGATTCCGGGTACATGGGTTGGCGGGAAGAGGAGGTGAGTTTAGTGGGTATTACCGTCTTTAGGTCGAGTCCCACACTCAGTGCGTGAATGCATTCTCACCTCCTCAACGAAAAAAAAAACCCCTCACTGTCTCGAGATCTACACCTTCTTCGTCGAAGAGGGCCATTCTTAGACACTTGTCCATAAATATGATAAATAGCCATGAGAACATAACGCATCCTTGTTTAACGCCTTCCATAATATCGAACCAGTCATTCAGTTTCCCATTCACCCTTACACTCGCTTTATACCTGCATATATTGTTCTTATTTCTTGCAGGAGCCATCCATTGACTCCGTACTCTTTGCGGAGTTCCCAAAGTTTACTTCTATCCACCTTGTTACATGCTTTTTCTAGGTCAACAAACGTACAAAAAACTTTCTTTCCTACTTTTAATCTTTTTTCTGTGATCTGTCTTAAGCTAAATATTTGATCCGTACATGATCTTCCTGGCATAAATCCACTTTGGACTTCCCATATCTATATATTTTTGAGTATATTTTACTTACGGTACTTAATAAGCTGATACCTCTGTAATTATTGCAGTTGCTTTTATCTCTCTTTCTTTTGTATATTGATACGATAATCGCTTTTCTCCACTCGTCTGGGACTTTCCCCATCTCGATACATAAATTTATCAATTCGCACAGCCTGTGAAGTATGTACTCGCCACCGTATTTATGCATTTCAGTGCTAATAATGTCCACACCAGCAGCCTTACCGTTTATTAAGTTCTTAATTATATCTCTAACTTCAGTGACATAGATTTTCTCAATTGGGTTTTCTTATGTATTATGTTCCATGTCGCAGTTCTGTAGTCCTATAGACTCACCTCCTAATAATTCTTTAAAAGAGTCTTTCAAAGCGTCTACTATCCCGTCTGTATCATATAGCATTTCACCTTTGCTGTTTCTCATGCTGAGAAACTCTGTACTTTTACTTCCCTTCATCTCATTAAATATCAGTTTCCTGCTTCTTTCAAAGTCGTTTTGTATTTTCTTCTCTTCTTCTGTTCTGATTTTATCTTTACTTTCCTTAACTAGTCGTTTAATCTTCCTATTTTTTTGTCTGTAATAACTTTTGAGCCTATTTCTCTCCTCATCGCAAACACCTGCAGGGCCGTAGCGTGAGTTGAATTTAAGGTAGGACAGCGGTGGTTACAGGTAGGGCAGACGTCAAAATTTTACTTGATCTAATCTGATCAATTGTATTTTTTAAGGTAGGGCATCGGTATTTTAAGGTAAGGCATTGCCCCACAATGCCACCTCCTAGCTACGGCCATGAAGACCTGTGATGTTCAACGTTTTTTCGTACGCTTCTTTCTTTTCTTGTCGGGCTGCCTTAAATTCATCATTCCACAATGCATCACCAGACTTTCTTCCTACAACCGCCGTACCACATGTCAATTTTTCTTACCTTTAAGGAGCCTGTGGGGCGTATGTGACCCCAATGCTTCAGTTTGTACTAAATTCTATCTATCAGTAGTAAAATGACTTTAATATAGACGAATCTCTTCGTTTTTTAACCACGGAGAGAATGGTGTATATTGAAGTTTATTTATTTAATTTTAAATGAGTAAACAAATTGTTTAAACAATAAAAAATTTCAAAAAAAAAAACGAAAAAATGACGTTTTTTGGGAAAAAGTAGCTTTTTTCTAATTATTCGATTTGAAATTTTCAAACGGGGTTTTAAAGAGAACTTTTTGCAACATCAACCTGCAATGCTCACTGTTTTATTGTTTTGAAAAAGTCTAATTATTTTGAGTTTGAATTTGAAAATTTTTTAAAAACTAAACTTTCATAAAATTGAAGGGAAAGAGAATAAACCAATTGTTTACAAAGAATAAATGTTAATGTTTTTATTAGCTAATGAAAGACGAATATTAAACAACAGTTTCAGTACAAAAATAACCCCACCTAATCATCAGTAAAACAATTTTCACAGAGAGTAGTTCGGTTTTGCTCGCATATAGGTCGGTGGCATCTTTGACAGAATACATAACTTTTTTGTCCAAAGATCTTGGACAGAAAGCACACCTTGCACACTTTAGCTGAGATGCTTCTCCTTGAGGTAGTGCAGATTCTATATCGAGAATATTTTCAATCGACAGTCGTAACTCTCGGCGCAAGCGAGGGACCTCTAGTCTTGGGCGTAGTTGCGGCTTCACTAAGCTCATAATGATCGATTTTAAGAAGTCTGCGATTCACTTTTGGGTTCGCAGAATTAAAATTGTACAAAATTAGGGAGTTTATTCCACCTTGGTCGAGCATCCCCATCCAAACTCTCATCGGCCATCGCAGAGTTTTTCTCGCTGTTGTGTATTCATGACATATATGGTCAAATGTGTCAGTGCCTCCTTTAGTGGTGTTATAAAATGTAATTATTTCTGGCTTTCCCGTTTCCTGGTCGATTTTGCCTGTGGTGTAGAGATGGAAGCAAGATGACGATCTTGTTTCTTTTGGGAGTGTAAGCTAGAAGAGTTTTCGTCCCATCAAAAGCAAATTTTGTTAAACCAATGTCACCAGCACACTTGAAAGAATCAGGAATCTGTGGTTTATTTTTTCAGAGTACAGCCCATAAAATTCCAAAATCATGCATGCAAACATTTTTCGGAATTCAATATTGTATGATTATTTAATTATATATGCAATACATTTTTTTATACAAAAAAGTCAAATTGACTCACCTCCACAAAATTTATACGTATAAAGGCCTCTGGGACTCCTGTGACCCCACGAGCTTCACTTATATTGTCAGTTCACAACGATGCAAAATAAAGGTACTGGACCGACTAGGTTCCACTTCCAGAAAGTGAAAGTGAATTATGGATAAGGTCTTGACGCAAAAACGTCGTCTATGAGTTCGGGAGCATACTTTGATTTCCATTTGGGGTAGTCAAATACCCCACGGGCCCTGTCTAGGGTTAACAATGATATCTACAAACAAGGCTGATGCGGCCTCTATATTTTGATTATTTATTAGTGTCACCCAAGTGGCCTGATCTATGCGTTCATTTATCTTATTCTGAAAATCTATTCGCACTTCCGGTTTCTGTAAATTTTCAATCTTGATTCGCGTTTATTTCGTTTGTTTGGTTCTCTTTCTTCTCCATCCCGGCCCTAAGTTTATTTTGGAGGCTAGAAGGTAATGTTCAGTCTCATTACTCTTGTATCTTTTACTAGTTCTCTTAGTCTTTCACCCGCAGTAACGAAGACAAATATACTGTGGCTATTTCCTTTACGCTAGGTGTATATGTGGATCATTTCATGTCTAAATCAAGTATTTGTAATCAATAGGCCCTTTTCTAAGCATACGCTAACTAATCTTTCCCTGTTATAATTTTTTCTTGAATCCCCAAAATTACCTAGCAGCCTTTCTGTATCTGTACCCTAACTTTGGACGCCGGCCCATCCGTTCATATGTATCTCCTAGTAGAATGATTCTTTCACCATGATCGCAAGTACTTATTGTGTCATTTAAAGTGTCCCAGAAGGCGTCTTTGACTTATCTCGGATCACTAGCGTAGCTCGCTATGATAAATAATCTTGATTCCTACCTTCATTCTAACCCACAGCAATCTGGGCGATACATATCCTTGATCTTTGAGATGCTGTCTTGCTTTTTCATTCATAATCAAACCGATCCCTTCACCACCATGTGATTCACTATATACTCCTGACCATGTTTCAAAACCGCCTCTTAACACCCCATTTTCTATGTTTCTACTTTCGCAACACTTTTTCTTCGTCTCAGGCACACATAGGATATCTAGTTTCCTTATGTGCATAGTTTCTCGTAATTCTCTTACCTTAAGATCATTCACTCCTCTAGCATTCCAAACACCTAGTCTCCATTCATTGCTTGGAACTCGACTCGTTTACTGTGTGTATGCATTTCGTCAATCAAAGTTTTAGTCCATTCCGAGGCTATTTTATTGTTTGTATTATTCATTGTATAATAATAATTATTATTCGCAGAAATTGAGATGAAATATCCACTTTCACGTAATTTCACGGGATTTTATAATGTTTTCGATGAATTTCAGAGAATTAAACGAATTTTTGGGGCATATGGAAGGATTACCGAAAGAAAGAATGCGGGCCGAAGATGGCCACAGGGAACTTTAGAGATATGTACACATTTTCTCATATAATACTACACTGCTGAAGGATGTTGCTCTTCTTAGTAGCCACAGCACAAACCAATCATGACTTTTTTCGGTTTTAACTCTGTCCCTATACTTCTTCTCCATTGACCGAAGTCGGGTGGGACTGACGTTATAACTTGGCTCTCTATACCTTACTACGAATCGCTAATTATTTTGGTCATGATTTTTACTCGCAAAATAAATTTCCCGTGTTGAGTTGCTAGTAGGGCGTATACTTTAAATAATAAACAATACTTACAATAGAGTAGCCTCGAAGTGGATTGCAACTTTGGAATGCTAGAGGGGTGAATGATCCTGAGGAAAGGCAAAAGAAAGCAAGATATCTGATGTGTTCCTGAAACAAAGAAAAAGGAATGCGACAGTAGAATAATAGGAAATTGGGAGTTGAAAGAACGGACTCGAACTACGTTTAGAAGTAGATAGCGTATCACACGGTTGCCAAGGAGTCGATCTGGTTATGAATGAAAGAACAGCGCAGCATGTCAACGGGCATGAATTTGTATCTCCCAGATTGTTGTGTGTTAGGATGAAAGCGGGAATCAGAATACTATTTATCATAGCGTGTTACGCCCCAGTTAATGGTGAAAAGAGTGAGGCAAAATACGCCTTCTGGGATACTTCCAATGATACTATAGAGTACAGGGCATAGGCACTTGATATCATGGGGAAAGAATCATTCTAGGAAATATGAATGGATGGGTTGGAGTCCAACGCGAGGCTACGGAAAGGGTGCTAAGTAATTTTGGAGATACAAAACAAATGGTAGCTGCAACAGATTTTTAGCTTATGCATAGAGAAGGGCTTGTTTACAAAAAATACTTGGTTTAGGCATAAAATGATCCACTTGTACACCTGGAGTAGAGATGATAGCCACAGTATGATTGACTTTATTGTTGCCGATGAAAGACTAAGAGACTGTCGAGAAAACCTGCTGATTAACACGTTCGTCAGCTTGGACGCAGTAGTCCAACAGCGATACCTGTCGTTGACCCCCCATACAGTGAGATGCATTGAGAGGTTGATGCCCCTTTGGAAAACTGAATTTTCTATCTCATCTGGAAATTATCCTGAGACAACGAACAGCATCACTTTCTGGAGGGGCGTCTTTCAGGGCAGCACCATGATTCCTCTACTCTTTTGCATAGAAGAGCATAAGATCACTCATGTATTTTATATGGATGACCTGAAGTTCGATGCTTCTAGTGCAAGGCTGCTTCAGATTTCTTCAAGTGTCGCCGAGATGTACACAAGCGAAATTGGTATGGACTTTTTATTAGAAAAGTGTGCCAAGATTAATTTTAAGCGAGGACGAATTACTGGCGTTCCCGAGGACCCACAAGTCGTGGATTAGATAGTGTTACTAGATATCTTGACGCTGAAGACACCTATTCATACCTAGGCGTGCTTTAGAGACGCATTCAGGGTACAACATCACTGAAGTAGGCTTTGCGAAGCAGATACAAGCTTTTCCTTCGACGGATTTGTTCTTCCAATCTGTCGACGCTGAACAAGAAATCTACGACTAACATGCTTGCCAGAAACTAGTTTGGGGTGGTTCCATGGGCGAAGTACGAGCTCTACGACCGTCGTCATTCTCACGCACAAGATCATGCATATGCAGAAGAGCTTGCATATCAATTATTCGTCCATTTTGTGATTGTACATGTCGCGCCGTCGAAGCGGGCGCGGTCATCTAAATCTCTAATGCCTGAATCTTAACATCAGATGTGAGTAAAGTGCATTACTACATCTAGATGACTTACTTCTAAAAGCTCAAGTGAAGAAAACAGAGGTCAAAAACTGTCGAAGGAGGTAACGTTTGCTGTCCTAAGATCATCCGGACTTAATTCAGGCGCAGTGGGTTTCATTTTCGCGTGCCAGGACGATGTAATTTCTTCGTTAGTAAACCGCAGCCGCATTTTACGTCAAGAAGTTCCCAAAAACAGGTGCAGAGCGTGTCATGCCCACGCTGAGTACCTAGAATATATACTATCAAGGTGTCCCACTCACGCGGGAACGACGTATCTCGACAGACACAATATAGCCCTAAGAGTGCTTTCATACTCTCTTCGTCGCTCTTAGGGTGGTGATCGCCACCCTGCTCTGCCGAACGCTCCGAGGCAGATAGAGTTAATTGTCCAGAACGAAAAGTGCCAAATTTTCTGGAACTACGATTTTCGGACAGCAGTCTCCGTTGCACATTCGAGGCCTGACATCCTTCTCCAAGACTTCAAGAAACGATTTATATTCGTAATCGAATTCTCGGCTCCGACCGCCTACAACATCACAGCCAAGGAGAAGGAAAAGAAGGTGAGGTGCTCTCGGAGGTGCAAAGCTACCATTGGTTCGTAACTTCGTAATGCCCTGTGGTCACCCATCTCACGCGCGTGAGACGTGGCCATATGTGTGATTTACCGCGGTTCTACTGAGAGCTAGTGTCTCATGGATGGCAGTTACTCCCACTGGGATACTGCGGTGGCTGTGGTTGAGGTCTGTTGTGCCCATTTGAGTTTTTATTCAGTTTAAAAAATGAAATTTTATTCATTTTATGTTAGTTTGGGCTCCAGACCCCTGTTCTCAGTTACATTCCAAATTAAATAATAATAATAAAAATGCACTGTTTAAACAGAACAAAAACTCAAATGAGCTAGAAAGACGTGTCTTCATATATTATGAACCATTTTCAAACATTTCAACACAATATTTAAATGTTTTAAATTATGAAGCCGCCGAGTCTAAATCATGTAATTAATCACGTGACTATCCAGTAAAGCAATTTCCGTGAATGCATGTCAATTTAAGAACATTTTGATAAGTTCAAGTGTACGTGACTGAATTCTATTGTTCCAGTGAATTTACATATTAATTTAAAACGACAGGATAAAATTATAATTAAATTCAACTTCATTATAAATTAATTCAAGTAGTTAATTTAAATAAATTTCACTGCATTTACGTGAGTTTTGCCGAATTACTTGAATTCATATAGATCACAGAACAAAAGTTTGAGAGTAAAGGAAAAAGTTGTCTGTGCATTTGCTGGCCTAGAAAAAGCGTTCGAAAAGGTGGATAGAAAGTCAACTTTGGGAAGTCCTGAAAGAGTACGGAGTTAAAGTATGACACCTACATGCTATAAAAACAATATATGCAGGTAGCAAAGCAAGTGTAAAGGTAAATGGGAAACTGTGTGACTGGTTCGATATTATGCAAGGTGTTAGGCAAGGATGCGTTATGTCCACATATCTAGTTATCATATTCGTGGACAAGTGTCTAAGATTGGCCAGAAGGTTTGGATCTCGGGACAGTGAGGGTACGTGTTTTAACGTTCGGAGATGATAAAGGTTATTATGGCAGAGTCAATCGAAGACTTGCAATGAATGTTGAGGAAACTAAATACAAGTATGAAGAACATGGGCTTCAAAATTACCGTAAATAAAAAAAATTATGGTGTTTGAAGGAAAGGAAGAGAAACCAATATGCAACATTGTCATAAACGATGAGAGAATAGAAAAAGTTTTCAAGTACGTAAATCTTGGTAGCCTATTCACTAATAACGGAAAGATAGATGGAGAGTTAGATAGATGTATGTATAAACGAGGGTGAGAAGGTTATCGGTAGAGCAAGGTCCATTTAAACAAGAAAAAATACATCAGGTAAAGCGAAAAAGGCAATATATAATTCTATATTTACACAGATTGTGATGTACGTTAGCGAGACATGGACCTACCAAGAAAGGGATAACAGTAAAATTAACGCGATTGGCATGAAATTCCTGCGGAATATGTGCGGTAAAATGCTAATGGACAAAGTTGGTATTGAGATGATCCTCAAAAAATGTGGTGTAGAGAAGACACTAGTTGACATATGTGAAAGAAATTCGTTAAGATGGTTATGGCATGTTGAGAGGATGAAAGACGAACAACTGACGATACAAGTGCATCAAGGTAAAGTGAATGATACCGTGCCCAGAGGCAGGCCGCGGAAAGAATTGTTAGAATGTGTGAATGAGACCCTAATTCGTAGAGAAATAAGAAGCCATAGAAACACAAGAGCTTGCATGATAAAATGCATGGACGTGAAAGAAGCTAAAGATGTATGCTAAGACAGAAAAATGTGGCGACAAATAGTTTATAAGGAATGCATGAGGAAGCGTGTCAGTGGAGTGGGTGATCGCTAGAGAGATTGATTAGCGACCTAGGTAGGAGCAGGGTTGCGAAATGAACGTGTTATTTAAATAAACAACAGGGGAATTCTAGACCAATCAAAAAATATATACCTCCTTCACTACTTTACCCCCTTCCTCACCGAGTGAGTCACGCTTGCCCCAAAAGGGATATGGTTTAATGGCATAATTATAATAATATAACTTCAAGTGAATTTCAAACAACGCAAATGAATTCAAGTTTGAATTAAAAGCAACTTAAATAAAATCAAAATAAATCCAACAGATTTATGTATAAATTCAGGAGAATTAGAATTAATTCAAGTTCGGCTGGATTCAAGTGAATTTCACTGAATTTAAAATGATAAGTCTTTTTTTGTTATTTGGAAATTATTTATTTACACGTGCCAAACTTATCCTCAATCACAGACTAAAGTAATAAATATTAATCTTGAATAGATTAAAAGCTACCGGTATTGTCGATAAAATAAGCCAGGATGAAGTCGTTTTGTAAATTTTTTAAGAATATATTCCAAAGTATTGCAAATTTCCATGTTTTTTTAAAATGTAAATAAAATCTAGTATATTGAACATTTCTCAATGTTTTTGGACTCATTTTAAAGGTAAATTTCTATAAAATCGCACCAAGTTATCACCATTATTGTGAAAAATTTTGCTTGCATGGTGCGGCATGTTTCACCACGGTGAAATAAATATTTTTTGTAAAATATATGTATGAAATGAGTAATCACGAGATTTCTGTCAACTTTATTTAAATTATATAGATATTCATTTGATTTTTATTGTTTTTTTCCTACAGATGAGATGTCTTCGAATTCTTCTAACTTTTTTGTTCTTAACTTGTGAAATGTTTATTATATTAGATTTTATTTAAATTTTAAGAAAAAATTGAAATTTCCTCTATTTTTACAATAACTTTTTGAAAACTGACAACAAGCATTCATCCTGGCTCATTTTATATATAATTATGATAGATTTCAGTACATTCAAGACAATAAATTTTAACTCATATAATTAATATTAAAAGAACTTTATATCGGTACTTTATATTAAAGTGGACCAAAAATCCCCCTTTTTAAGTTTTCTTTTTCTAATAGTGGGTATAAACTGGGATTTGTCCAACGGCAGTAAGCCCTCCAAATTTTAGATTAGTCTAATGATATCTTCTGTTATGTGTGTGGGTTTGAAAATTCAATTTTTGGACAATTTTTAAAAATTCCCTTTGAGCCAAAAAAGTATGTTGGATTTTTTGTACGTACAGTTTTTGGCTGTGAATAATAATATAAAATTACAAATTAAAAAACAATATTTCTGCTCAAGTTAGAACTTTCTTAAAATGTAAAAAATCAGCTTTTGGAATTTGTTAACTGCGCATTTTTTTGATCAAATTTAAACATGTGCCTGAAATAAATTGAGTTTGAATCAAAGAAACATGCCATTCTTTTGCTATCATACTAATTTTTTCCTGGTGTGCAAGATCTAAAAATTACTCATAAAAGGCCAAATTCACTATTTTAAAACCAGAAAAATTTTTTTAATTATAAAAAATGGCATGATTCTACAATAAGAGCTGAGGAAATTTCAAGCACATGATTAAATTTCTTCATAAAAATGTGCAGTTAACACAATCCAAAACACTCATTTTTTTGCACATTCAAAAAAAGTTCTAACTTGAAAACAAATTTAGTTTCTATTGTCTTATTTTACATTATTATCGTTACAAAAAACTGTAACTACAAAAAATTCAATATAATTTTTTGGTCCATAGGCAATTTTTTCAGTTTTCCAAAATTTGAATTTTCAATTCCATACACAGAATAGAAGATATTATTCGATTAAAATAACATGTAGTGGGCTTATACTACTCTAAGGGAAATACAACTTTAACCCTCCGTTAAAATCCGCTACTCGAAAAAAAAAAGTTATTTTTCGGCCAACTTTACTGTATAGTATAATATACCGATTAACTTTCGTGGCATATATGAAATAATAAGATTTTCCTCTCCCCGATCCTCGACTAAACAATAAGAAGATGAAGTAGAAAAAAACCGATTTTTCGATAAAAGAATTGAATTCTCGATCCATAATAAAATTCCCGGATTTTTTGCGGTTAAATATAATTCCTTGGTGTTTCCAGATTTCTTGTTCTTTCTTGTTCATAAATAGTTTATAAGCTTGGAAATACTCAAGCAAATAAAAATGTCTAAAGAATCTAAACCTCTCTCAAGAAACATTGTGATTTCTCAAACACCTTATGCAGTGTTCCTATCTTTTAAATTAATTTCAGGAGTCTGAAGTGATGGAAGAAATTTTCCCACCGATCTGTCCACTGACAAATTACTACAGTTTATCAATGATGCCTGAGATGAATTCGCAGTCTTTTTCTAATCCAGTAAATTTATCTCATTTCACATGGCCTTTACCACTTCAGAGATTTAAAACTCAACCTAGATATGAAAAGCCACCTTATTCATACATTGCATTAATAGCAATGGCTATAAATTCTTCACCAAGACAGAGATTAACTCTTTCGGGAATTTACGGCTTTATTATGGACAAATTTCCATATTACAGAGAAAATCGGCAAGGATGGCAAAATTCTATTAGGCACAATTTGAGTCTAAATGACTGTTTTGTGAAAATTCCACGTGACAAAACTTGTCCCAGCGAGGATGAACAATGTGCTGGAAAAGGAAGCTACTGGACTCTCGATCCATCAGCAAATGAAATGTTTGAACACGGAAATTACAGAAGAAGAAGATCGAGAAAGCAGAGAAGCTTTGTTAGACAACAAATACAAAATCAGACTCACTGCATTCTTCCGGTATGACTTTTTACTTTATTTTTATTTCATTTATTTCGAATATCAGGGTTGTTGCAGGTGACGGTATTCCAGAACGTAAGGGAATGTCAAGGAAAACGAGAATGAGTCAGGGAATTTCCGATAAACTGAAGATGAAGTTTATCAATTTCTGTATGACTATTGTCCAGACTTCGCACTCTCCCCCTATTTCCCTTTTTAAAAGAATTCCTCTTTTTTCTCCTGTTCTCAAGAAAGTTACCCCTTTTCTCGTATCTTCGCTTGAATGCAAACTGAATTAATAGAATCCAATAGTGAAATGCAAATATTTTGGGTTAAAAGTCAATTTTTTTCAATTGAATAGTCTACTATTATATATTTAAGTGTAGGGGAGAGTGCCCTTGGTTGGGACGGTCCTTGGTTGGGACAGCGGGGATAAATGTTATAGATTAAGCATTAAAAATCTGAAAAAATTATTTCAGTTTTCATTTATTATAAGGCATGAATGGCTAAAGTGAAAATTATTTTTGTTTAGCTTACCCCTAGATATGAACGAAAATCACTCACAGCTATCAAAAGTAAAATGTTAGGGTATTTTTCCAGTGAATTTTTATTATCTTATCAAAATATTTTCGCAAAATAAAAAATATCTGCTTGTAGGGAATTTAATTAGTTTTATATAACCATTCATGTTTTTCAAAAATACTAACACTAACTATGTGTAAAAAATTATTTTCTATGCGCACGGAATATTCCTTGGTTGGGACACCTGTATGTTCCTTGGTTGGGACACTTCGCGCATGCTCATTACATTTGATTTTGTTTTCGCCTTCGATAACAGTAGAAGAAAAATGCTGGTAAATAGCGTCGATGTTGTAAATAGCGATTGTTTATTGAGAACAACATTGAGGCAAGCTGTTCAACTTTATAAAATAATGATTATAAAAATTTCACATAAGAATATTAAGTTAACTTGGCAGAAGTCGTTTCTCTTTCAATGTATAACCTATAAAACATGCTATTACGAATGCTATATCTTTAAATAAGTGAATCGAGTAATAATTGTTCATGGAATTATGTGGTTTCCACTTAAAAATAATTGTTTTCGATTATCCGACATTTTGAAGATTTGTTAACATGTTCTAGATGGACAAAAAGTCCAATTTCAAAGTTTCATATATTTTATTGTTCAAATTTTTGTAAAATTAATAAATAAATAAATATATATGTATACATATATAATACTTCTAGTTAATATCATTCTCTATATTTCAGAGTGAATAATGTTAGTTATATCAAGAACTGTTTTATTTGTTCAATATAAACTTTATGAAACTGACCAATTTTACACAGCTGTAATATATTGCTGCATTTACAGAAAAATCTTTTACATGACATATCTTGTTTCCCTTATACATTTCCTATATTTATTACTTCTTTCTAAATATTGTATCACTTTAGTTAAATCACTCATTCATAAATACACATTTTTTTTAAGTGTCCCAACCAAGGACCGACGTGTCCCAACCAAAGACCGAGTGCCCTTGGTTGGGACGTTTTCATCGATTTAAACAAATCATTCTCAAATCAACAATTTGTTTTCATATTTCATGTTATCTGTTTCTAAGTTATAGTTAAGCATCACTCTTATGTATAAGCATACAAAATTAATTATATTCATATATTTATTATTCTTATGAGCAAAAAACAAAAAACGTCCCAACCAAGGGCACTCTCCCCTATAGTCATCCCGAAATTCCCTGTTCCAGCTCCACCCGATTTTTGGGAACGACTAAATGCGGTCATTAGATTTTTGTTTCAGAATTCATATATTTTAGTAAAAAATAATTCTACTATTTGGTTGAAAATCTAATTACTTTTATGAGAGTTCAACTACTTTGTTTTGTTGAAAATTAATATTTTCGGGTTGATAATTTAACTTCATGTAGAAAATTCGCCTTTTAGGCTTAAAAATTCTACTATTTTGTTGAAAATACGTCCTTTTGGGTAGAAAATGCAACTGTTTTGTATAGAATTAGTCTTTTTGGTTTGGAAATTCATTTCTTTCATTAGAAATTTTTGTTTGTTTGTTCAAAATACAAATTGCTTGATTAAAAATTAATCTGTTTTTGTTGAAGATTCAACTATTTTAATAAAAATTCTCTCCTTTTTTGTTGAATTAAACTGTTTCTGATTTGAAAGTAGTATCTTTTTTGATTGACATATCAATTATTAAATTTCTCGATTAGAATTCATCTTTTTGGTTGAATTTAAATGTTTTTAATACAAAATAAAAACTTTTTTTTATTGAAACATCAAAATTCAAACAATTATATTATTTTTATAGAAAATTCCATTATTTTGTTAAGAATTAACTTTTTGGTTGAAAATTCATATTTTTGGGTTGACAATGCAACTATTTTAATCGAGAGTTCGTCTTTTTGGTTTCAAAATCCATCTATTTTGGTAGAGATTCGACTGTTATTGAAAACTTGATTATTTCGTTAAATATTTAACTGTTTTATTGAACATTCGTCTTCTTGAATGGAAAATTCGTGCTGTTGCATTGAAAATTCAATTATCTTCTAAGAAATTTGTCCTTTTTTACTTGAAAATTCAACTATTTGGTTGAATATGTAACTGTTTTTTGTTCAGGTTGAATATTTATTTTTTTAATTTGACCATTTCGTTTAAAATTCATGTTTGTAGGTTAAAAATATAATTATTTTGAGGAAAATGAAATATATTTCGACTTTTAATTTATTGAATTCAATATGGTACCTATACATTAATTTTCGTAAACATGCGCTTGTGTTACAGAAAACGTGTAACAGTTTTCAGTACAAAATTAAATTCTTTTTTTTATTGAAATATCAGCAAATTACATTTTTTGTTGAGAATTTATATTTTTTTATTGAAAATTCAATGACTTAGTTGAAAAATGGACTACTTTGTTAAAAATTCATTTTTGTTGTTGAAGATTCATAATTTTTATTGAAGATTCATCTCTTTGGTTAAATATTTAACTATTTTATTGAAAATTCGTTTTTTTATTAAAAATTAATTTTTTTAACTGAAAATTTACTCATTTCATTTTTGCTTGAAATATCAATTATGACATTTTTTGTTCAGAATTCATCTTTTTTGGTTGAAAATGTAAGTATTCGGCTAAAAGTTGAACTACTTTGTGAAGCATTTTTTTTGTTAAAGATTCATCATTTGAGTTAAAAACTTTAATATTTTGTTGGAAATTCAACTGTCTTCTAAAAAATTCGTCTTCTTGGCTTGAAGATTCATCTCTTTGGTTGAATACTTAACTACTTTATTGAAAATTTGTGTTTTTATTAAAAATTAATTTTTTAAACTGAAAATTTACTTATTTAATTTTTGTTTGAAATATCAATTATGACATTTTTTGTTGAGGATTCATCTTTTTTGGTTAAAAATTAATGTATTCGGCTAAAAATTGAACTACTTTGTTAAAAATTCTTTTTTTTTGTTAAAGATTCCGCATTTGATTCAAAAATTTTAATATTTCGTTGGAAATTCAACTTTCATCTAAAAAATTCTTCTTCTTGGCTTGAAGATTCAACTATTTGGTCAAAAATGCAACTGTTTTTGGTTGAAGTTTAATTTTTCTTATTTGAAACTTGGACCATGTGGTTGAAAATTCATCTTTTGGTGGAAAATTAATTTTTTTGGTTGAAAATGTAATTTATTTTGACTTGAAATCATAAGCGTTTCATACTGAATTAAATATGGTACCTATACATTAATTTTATTCAAAAGAATTCATTCTCCTATTATTTCCATATGATCGTGAATAAAAACTGGTTAAAAAATTGAAAAGTTTTCAGATGTGAAAACTGTTCCACTTAAGAGATCAAAATTTAGCCCACTGTAAATGACCTAAATACTGACATAAAAATTTGTTTTTTTTAGATATCAACAAAGTGTATGCAGCTTCCTGGTTTTCCCAACAAAATAAATGATTACGAAAGCAGTATTACGGAAGAAAAAGAAAGACCAACCTTCGTCCAAATTCCAGAACATCGTATTAAATCCTCCATGTTTACAATCGATAATATTTTAAGGAAATCTCCAACTTCCGGAAGCTAACTAAATTACCTTAAGTGCCTAAATGTTCTCTTATAATTCTGTTATTGAAAACCGGGTATGTACAAATTTACGAATGTAACTGGTCAATGTCACTCTACCATCAAATTTGGCACGAGCCTTGGTCGCCAAAAATACGAGACATTCTGCTGCTTTGGTTCGATTACGAAGATCCACGCGTGGCTGTTTACTGCTTGGGGACTTTAATGACTCCGACGCCAGTTTCAATCACACATGTCGATGTTTGTTTCTTCAAAGGCGAGGTGTGCGATACTGAATTTTCAAACAGCAGAAACGGCGAGTCAATAAGATCTTCCCAGAATTTCAATAAATCAAATCTCTTAAGATCCCTTCGGCGAAAATCTGTAGCTTCAGACGGCGACTACTTTTTATCTAACGCACCCTGTGCCATTAGGGTGGTCCAAAAATGCATTGGAAAATTGTTTTTTTTTTTAATTTTCATCGGGACACCCCCTAAATTTGTTCGAATCCACCCAAAAGTGAATCCATTTTTTTTGTTTTGAAAAAAAATGATATTTAGGGGTGGCGCAAGCCCCATGAAGTTTAACATGTGTTTCTCACAAGAAAAAAATACGTTTTTGTAAATCTTATCCAGAATCCTCAATATTATCTCAATTAAGTTTAAACTCAACATTTCTCTTCACAATTAGCCATAGAATACGAATAAAATATCACTTTTCAAATATCACCCCCATAAGTCTGTTTTATAGGGTCCCAAAGAAACCCCATAAGTGAAAAAATGGGTTTTGCGAGTTTTTGGCGCTAATTATGATTTTTTTGCGGTTTTTTTAATGCGAATTGTTTCTAATACATAAGATATGACTTTATACTGGAAATTAGATATTTTAATGAATTGTTTAAACAATTTATTATTGTTTTTAGCCATTTTCTCACAGAATGGAATTAGAAAGACGCGGTTTTGTCACAAATTTTCCATTTGTTGTCCAATTTTCAATTAGAGGGAAGTGATAGTTCATCAATGTTAACAATAGTGATTGTTTAAACAATTTATTATAATTATTAATAATATTATATTTGAATAATGCTAGAAAGATGCGTTTTTTTTTTAAATTTCTGGCTTTTTCTTTAATTTTCATTTGGAGTAAAGTAATAATGAATTCAAGTTAACAAAATAATTGTTTGAACAATTTATTATCATTGTTGATAATATTCTCTTCGCTTAATCGGTAGAATGTTGCGGTTTTTTCTGAAATTTTCAACTGTTTGTTTATTTTTTATTAGGCGTGACTTGATAATTATATTTAACCAAAATAATTGTTTAAACAAATTATTATTGTTTATGACTATCTTCATCTATATCGATTGCGCCTGATAGCTGCGGTTTTTGGTAATTTTTACCTTTCTGTCCTTTTTTCACTTAGTGAGGTAATAATTAATTAAAGTTAACAGAAAAGTTGTTTAAACAATTTAATATTGTTTATAACTATCTTTTCTCCGATAAGTGCTAGAAAGTAGCGTTTTTTTCTAAAATCTTTCACTTTGCATCGCCTCTTTATTTATGAACAAGTAATAAGTCAACCACAACAAAAATGATTTTTCGAAAGGTATTGTTGTTTTAAGTGAATTATTTTTGCTCTTTTCCAAATGCTTAATAGAATTAATTCAAAGAAAAAAAGCTATTTTACACAAGAGGAAAAGACAAAGAATTTTAAATATCTGTTTTATTTCAGAAAAATATATTTTAACGAAAAGGAAAGAGATTATTTAAAATATAGTTTTTTCTAATCTTTATTTATTAATTGTTAGTAATTAAGCAGGCGAAACAAAGTGACAGATTTTATAAAAAACCGCCACTTTCTAGCACTTAATTTAACTTAATTTAATTATTACCTCACTAAATGAAAAAAGGACAGAAAGGTAAAAATTGCCCAAAAACCGCAACTATCAGGCGCAATCGATATAGATGAACATAGTCATAAACAATAATAATTTGTTTAAACAATTATTTTTGCTGAATCTAGTTAATTATTAAGTGACGCCTAATAAAAAATAAACAAACAGTTGAAAATTTCAGAAAAAAACACAACATTCTACCAATTAAGCAAAAATCGAATATTATTAACAATGATAATAAATTGATTAAACAATTATTTTGTTAACATCAATTCATTATCACTTCACTCCAAATGAAAATTGGACAAAAAGCCAGAAAAAAACGCATCTTTCTAGCATTATTCAAATATAACATTATTAATAATTCTAAGAAATTGTTTAAACAATTATTTTGTTAACTTAAATTCATTATTACTTCACTCCAAATGAAAATTGGACAAGAAGCCAGAAATTTCAACAAAAAAACCGCATCTTTCTAGCATTATTCAAATGTAATATTATTCATAATTATAATAAATTGTTTAAACAATTATTTTGTTAACTTGAATTTATTATTACTTCACTACAGATGAAAATTGAACAAAAAGCCAGAAATTTAAAAAAAAAATCCGCATCTTTCTAGCATTATTCAAATACAATATTATTAATAATTATGATAAATTGTTCCAACAATCACTTTTGTTAACATTGATGAACTACCGCTTCCCTCTAATTAAAAATCGGACAACAAATGGAAAATTTGTGAAAAAACCGCGTCTTTCTAACTCCATTCTGTGAGACAATTGCTAAAAACAATGATAAATTGTTTAAACAATTCATGAAAATATCTAATTTTCAGTATAAATTAATATTTTATGTATTAGAAACAATTCGGATTAAAAAAACCGCAAAAAAATCATAATTAGCGCCAAAAACTCGCAAAACCCAATTTTTCACTTATGGGGTTTCTTTGGGACCCTATAAAACAGACTTATGGTGTTGGTTTTTGAAAAGTGATATTTTATTCGTATTTTATGGCTAATTGTGAAGAGAAAAGTTGAGTTTCAACTCGATTGAGATAATATTGAGGATTCTGAATAAGATTTACAAAAACGTCTTTTTTTCTTATGGGAAATACATGTTAAACTTCATGGGGCTTGCGCCACCCCTAAATATCATTTTTTTCCAAAACAAAAAAATTAATTTATTTTTGGGTGGAGTCGAACAAATTGGGAGGGTGTCCCCATAAAAATTAAAAGAAAATTTGTTTGGACCACCCTACTGCGCCAATCATTAAATGATTAAATTGTTGCGAGTTATTCCCTGATGTAGATAAATGCCGGCCAGGTAAGAAAATTAAATAAAGGATGTTAGAGTTGTTGGTATACTGGTCCAAAAAATAAATCACTTTGCCAGGAACCTTCAGCAACAAAGAACCACTAATGAGGCCGTCCATAAACTACGTCACCAGTTTTGGGCCATTTTTGTCCCCCCCCCCCCCCCACCCCAGAAAAGTGACGTAGCCGAAAATTCTCTCAAAACATAGGAAGTAGATGACGTCACGAAAATAAGGGAATTAATTTTTTTTAAACAAAATTAATGTGAATGCCATATTGATTTTCAACCAAGGAAGATGACTTTTCTACCATAAAAGATGCATTTTTTACCAGTCGAATTGAACGAGGAAAAAATCATTTTTAACAAAATAGTTGAATCCTCAACCAAATAGTTGAATTTTCAATAAAATTTTGAACCACAAATGGAATCGTGAAATTTTTAGTTACAACAATTAATTTTCAACAACAAAAAAAAACGAATTTTCAACCAAACACGGAAAAGTAAAATTGTCAGATACAAAAATTAAATTTTCACCGAAAAAAACAAATTGTCAACAAAAAAGTTAAATTTTCAACCAAGGAGGTGAATCTTAAAAAAAGGTGAATTTTTAACCAAATAGTTCAATTTTCAACTAAAAAAAGAACACGAATTTTCAACCAAATATATAATTTTTCAACAAAACTGATGAATTTGAAATCCAAAAGGATTTTTAACCAAATAGTTGAATTTTCAATGAAAAATATGAATTCTCAATAAAAAAAAGTTTATTTTTGACAATATAGTTTAATTTTTTACACAATTGTTGAATGTTTAAGCCAAAAAGACGAACTTTCTACAAGACAGTTCAATTTTCGTCCCAAAAATATGAATTTTCAACTAAAATGGTGAATCTTCTACAATAAAAAAATGTACATATATTTTTTTAAAGTACCCAACATTTGCAAGTTAATGGAAAACTATGCATTTTGAACCAAGAAGATTAATTTTCGACCAAAAAAGGCAACATTTCAACAAAATACATGAACTTTCAAATAGAAACGATCAATTTTTAACAAAGAAGAAAATGAATTTTCAACAAAATAGTTTAATTTGCAACTAATGACGAATCTTTAAAAAAAAATGAATTTTTAATAAGAGTAATAACCCGAAAGATGAATTTTTAACCAAGAAGACTAATTTTTTAAAAATGGAATAGTTAAATTTTAAATTCTTAACCCCTGAGTTCTACTTTCAACCAAGTAGCTAAATTTTTTACCAAAAAAGATGACTTTTTAACAAAACAGTTGCATTTTTACAAAATATCAAAATATTCAACCAAATGAGATGAATTGTAAACCAAAAATATCATGAAGAATTTTCAACCACATTTAGTTGAATTTTTGTATTGGGTTTCATTAACTCAGTTCGCATTTAAGCCAAAGAAACTAGAAATAAGGTCAGTTTCTTGAAAACAAGTAAAAAAAGAATTCTTTAAGAAATGAGAAAAGAGGGGTTATCTTTCGCAAGCTTTATTAAAATTTATTATCAGGAAATGTACTAAATAGGATCCAAGTTCGTAACGTTACTGTCACTTACCCACCCACCTTTCCATCCCCTCCCCCTCAAATTGGTAACTTAGTTTATGGATGGACCCTAATATGTAAATAAATAAAACTCCGAAATTGATTAAGCCTACTAGTTCCCAACTCTTTTTCATGTGAAGGCAAAACTATTAGGTGAACAATGAATAAACAAAATTCGACTTCATGACAAAATAAAAAGTTTTTTTGTCACAAATACCAATGTTTTCGTGTGTATTGTTATTCACTTATCAGTTTATTCAAATATAGTTATTTATATTATGGTATAAATAGATCAAAGTCGCATTTCGTATCTTAATTTTGCATTCAATTTAAAGACTAGCATTAAATGCATTATAATATAAAATACTGGTACAGATAATGTCAAATGCCCAGAAAAAAACACAATTGTGCCAGATAAATGATATTAAAATAGCAAACTGACCATGCGTTTGCTTGTAAAATACTAGCACGAGTTATAAATCTTTGGGCCTAAAATTATGTTCCTTGAATAGAATTGCACAAAAAGGAATGGATCAGCTCTAAAACTTACAAACAACTGTTTTATATGCAAGTTTGAAGGCTTATTTACAAATTTCTTGGCCCTCAAAAAGCTTTACTTGATTTTTCTAAGCGTTTGGATTTTTTCTCATCAATTCCAGGTCGGCGTCCATCATGTCCTTGACGAGATCCTGAAAAGAAACTGTTGGCTCCCATCCAAGTTTCAGTTTCGCTTTTGAAGCATCGCCCAGAAGTAAATCCTGAAAAAAAAAATTGATTTAAACTTAAGTGAAAAGGTGTATTTGATTTGTTCACTGTAACGTAGTTTAACAAAAGTTAATCTTACGACTTCAGTTGGACGGAAATATTTCGGATTTACTCGAATAAGAACCTCTTCAGTTTTAGCGTCTTTTCCAACTTCATTCAAACCTTCGCCTTCCCATTTAATTGAGCGTCCAACGTATTCAAATGCAGCTTCAATAAATTCTCTTACACTGTGCGTTTCTCCCGTAGCAATGACAAAGTCATCAGGATCCGTTTGTTGAAGCATGAGCCACATTGCCTGAAAATGTATAGGTTAAAATTCTGCCAGCTGGTAAAACATAAGGCCAGTCTGGCGCCGCCAGGGTACTTTTTTTTGAAGGCCTGGCGGCGCTAAGCCACTTTCTTGTCACACGGAAAATTTTTCCAGTTCTGGGCAACGTTTATCAATATTTTTAAATAAAAATAATATTGATAAAATATTTGATTCAATACGAAACACTTAAAATTCTTAAGATTTAAAGCCGAAATATATTGCATCCTCAACAAAATTGATGAATTTTCAACCAAAAAAGATTTGCTACCCAAAGAGATTAATTTTCAACACAAAAAGACAAATTTTCAACGACAAAATTAATTTTCAATTAAACAGTTGCATTGACAACCAAATTGATGAACTTTCCAGTAAAAGAGACAAGTTTTCTTCAAAATCTAAAGATTTAATCAAATAGTAAAATTTTCAAGCCGAAAAGACGACTTTTTTCGAAGACAGTGAAATTTTTAACAGAAAAGTTACTTTTTAACCAAGTAAGATAAATCTTCAACCAAGAAGGATTACTTTTCTAACATAAAAGTAGAATTTTCAATCCAAAAGGATAATTTTACAACATAGTTGAATTTTTTACTAAAAATGATGACTTTCACAAAATAGTTACATTTTACAAAAAATAATTAGGTTTTTAACAGAATAGCTGCATTTTTAACCAAATAGTTGAATTTTCAGCATACGCAGATGCATTGTCAATCAAATGGTCGAATTTTCAAACAAAAAAGATTAAAATTCAATCAAATATTTGACTTTTCAAGACGAAAAGACACATTTTTTAGATAGCAGATGAATTTTAATCAAAAAAGTTCATTTTCAACCAAGACAGATGGCCTTTCTATCATGAAAGATAAATTTTCAACAAATGCGTACATTTTTTAAGCTGAAAAGTCGAATGTTTAGAAAACAGAGGACTTTTAAGTCGAAAAAGATGAATTTTTAACAAAAAAGATCATTTTCAATCAAGAAAGATGAATTTTTAACAAGATAGTTGAATTCTCAGACAAAAAGTTGAACTTTCAACAAAGAAGAATAATTTTCTACCCCAAATAACGACTTTTTAAGAAAATATATTGATTTTCTACCAAATAGTTAAATTTTCAACCAAAAAGTGGACTTATCAATAAACATGATTAATTTTCTACCCAAAAAGACGACTTTTCAACAAAATACCTGAATTTTCCACCAAAAAAGTTGAGCTTCCCACTAAAAAAGATAAATTTTTAACCAAATAGCTAAATTTTTAACTGAAAAAGGTAAATTAAAAAAAAAAGAGAATACTTCAATTGACAGTTAAAAAAAATGTATTTTCAAGCAAAAATATGAAACAAATTTTCATCAAAATAATTAAATATTCAGCTAAATAGTAGATTTTTTAACCAAATGAGATGAATTCCGAACCATAATTAATAAATAAATACAAATACAAATGTATAATAGTAGCTTTTCAATAACAAAATTAACCTTTACCCAAAAATATAGTTGGATTTTCTTATTGGGTTTAAGTTCTAAATATTATATAAATTCGTAACGTTATTTCCACTTATAACACCCCACCCCGTTGTAAC
>CAKNXH010063044.1:0-52633 GCA_932178445.1 Andricus quercusramuli
AAATAATGTAAATGTGAAAGTAAAGCGATGTTGTTATTTAATTTTTTAGAATAATATTCAGCTTTATTACAACCTTCTACGTCAATTAGAAGCTGAGAACGTGACTCTGTTATTGTTTATAGGAGAATAAGTTATTATTTTACCTGAAAGTTGTTGACGCCAATTTGTTACACAAGACTTACACTATTGATGTTCTCATTTTGAGAACACCTACTTTTAAATTGCTGCAGATAGAACAGGTGAAAGGAAAAATGAAAAAAAAAACATGAAAAATGCGCATAACTTGGTAAATATAAACATTAGAATAAAATATTACAAAGTAATGTTGGAGTAAACCTACTGGGGAGCATTTTTTCTCTCTTGATGATTTTCGAAAATATGACTTCCTGGACAGAAAAACAGCTTTTGATTGTTCTCGTATTTTTTAATCGATGTTTTCTCGAAATGTATCAATTTTATCAAAAAATGATAGAGGAATGAAAATATCCATCTTTCGAAGCAGAACAACTTTTGTTTGAAACTTTTTCCTATAAAATGAATATTAAGAAATTTCACCTTTATTTCCGGCAACTTTGAAGGTGATTTATAGCACCTTTACGTCAACTCAGGTGACTCAAAATTCGGATATGCTATTTATATGTCATCTTCTACATGTACACGAATTTTCAAGCTATTCCGAGTCACATTAATTAACCATGAAAATTTGCACCTTTGCCAGGTCGCCACCACTCACCTCTTCCACTCAGACCTACAAGTCACGCATCTTTACGTTCGTTATCGTAAGTTGAACCCGCTCTAGCACACAATATACCTCTTTCCTATAATTACATCATTTTTGTCATGAGCTCTTGGTCTATAGGGGACCAGGGTTAAGCCACAGGCATCGATTTCGATCGTTCGAACTTCAGCTCTAAGACAACTCTACTATGATTAATTAATCTAGAACATTTTCAATTTGTGTCCTTATTCTATGAATTTTTTTTTCATTTTTGAAAATTTTCATAATGTTAAAAAGCATATAACTTTATTAATTCTCACAGAAATTAAAAATGACATAAAGATTATTTGCATGTATTTTTGTCGTGTATCAGAAACCTAGACAAAAATTTCCAAAACTCATAAAAAAATGTTGTTTCCAATTTTGAAAAATGTCTAACTTTTTTTATTTTGGTCGAACCGAAAAATTTAACACGGGTAACTTTGAAATATATTTGATATTTATTGAAAATTTTTTAATTAAATTTCTTAATTTATCAGCAAAATCATTTTTTCTATTTTTCGAAAATTTTTAAAATTTTGAAAAGTATACCACTTTTCTCATTTTCATCGAAATTAAAAATTTGATTCGAATAATTTGCAAGTCTTTTACCCATCTATGAGAAACTTTGACAACAATTTCTGAAACATGAAAAAAATTTTTTTCAAAATTTTGAAAATGCTCTAATTTTTTAATTTTAGTTGAAAATATCAGGTTAACGAACTTAACCTTCATTTTGGTACCCTTCAAATGTTTATCAAAGGCTGACTCGATTAGACAAATCCTTCATAAGTCAGCGTGGCTGCAACATTCAGGTAACCATACATACAAACATACATATAGACAGACAGACACCGATAAAATTTATGATTTTCGGACTCTGTGAGTGCCGAAACGTAGATATCCGTTAAAGAATAGAGATAAAAAATTTGGACGATTATATTACACTCTCATGAATGAGAATGTAAAAAATATATTCTATTCCAGGAAGCAAATATTTTTTTCATGAATCACTGTTATGTTGAAAAATTCTGATTAAAAATACAATTTTTGATTTGAAGCCCGTCCTTTATACTTATAATTTTAAATATAATTGGTAAACATTATTAGACAAAATAGTTATTTGTGATACAAGTGCGCAAAATAGGTGATTGTGTGCGAGTGTGAATTTTGCAGCATAAGCCGGAGGCTCGAAGCATGAGTTAGTGGTTAGCGCACGAGCAAAGCTATTGCAAAAACGTAGACGAGTTCTTCGAGCCACAGGCGAATGATGCAAATCACATGAGTTACCAATCACCTTCGTGCACGTGTATCATACACTATTTCTTGCAACGCCTGTTCAACACCAGTGTTTAAAGTTACCTATGCCAGTGTCTGAAGTACCTTATCTCGAAAGTGGATGTTGCAAAAATAACATTTATAGAAAATAAATTTGTTTGCAAAAACCCCAATAAATTAAGAAAAGAAGGAAATTATATTTATAAACATTTTGCTAAAAAAAACGAAATAAATAAAAACGCGCCAGCAGCGAGAACCGAACATGCAACTTTCCGGCTATGAAGCCGAAGCATTACTGCCTGACCTACCAGCAAGTCAGAGGCGGTTTTCCTAAACTCTAGAAGACCTATGGCGAACATTTCAAAGAATATTTTCTCGAAAACGGCGAAAAAGGGCATATTGCTGCTTCGACAAATTATTACTCAGGTAATGAGCTTTTATTGGAACAATTATGAACCGAAACTACAATTTACAATTGGCGGTCTCCCCTTGTTATGGATTCTTATTGACTATTTAAAAAATGTCAGCTGGATCAATTTTCAAAACCGTTTTTCTTACAAATATGTAATTCCAAAACTCGTGCTTGCGTGGATGATCCATTTCCATTGCACTATAGAGTGAAACGTTCAACAGAAAAAAGAAACTGTATTAAATTCATACAAAAACTAAGAAAAACCTTTATTGTCAATAGATTCCAAATTATGTAAATTAATATAATATTTCAAGCTCTTTAAAAATGTTACAGGTAGATTCCAAGAATTAAGAAAAAAGTAATACGTTCTGAGAAGGAGGTAAGTAGGCCCAGCCTACTATGAAAAAAAGGTAGGTAACCCGGGCCTCAATGGCCTCCATATAATCTCAGGCTTGCATCTGAGTGAAAGTTGGCTCAATTTTAAGTAATGAAAAAAACAATGTCCTATTTGTAATAGGTCATGAGTTACGATCTGTCAAAGTAGCCCATTTTTGCTTTTATACGGGCAAAATAATGCTGTTTTGATTTTTCAAAATAAATCGCTCCACGTTTAATATACGTTGATGACATTGGAAGATGAAATTCAGTATATAAAATTTTACGTAAATCTTATTCCCATTAGTCCCATGACAAATGCTTACATACAAAATGACTCTTTGTGTATAGAGTCGCCTGAGCATACAGTAAAATGGAACACGGCCATACTCCATCATTTTTGTCTAATACGTCCTTTTTTAGTAATAAACAATTATGGATCTCGCAAATTAAAAGGGTAGGTTGGATTGTAATGCATCGAGAGGCGGGTTAAGTCAAGAAACAAAAATCTCCAAGTACAATAAAGTGTGCTTTATTACTACTTACAATGGTTTGGGGACCTGCTAAATAGGGTGGGCCGAATTACACATAGGTTTCCGAATTGAATCGTAATAGCACAGAAAAGTTGCTACTCGTCGCCCTGACAGCAATAACATTTTTTTTTCTTAAATCGGACCATATCTTCCGGTCGCACATTGCGTTCAAAGTTTCGAAAAATCGTTAAAAATTGAACACGTTTTGGGATTTTTTCTTAGTAAGTTATATTAATCGAATTTCGTTCAAGCTCAGTATGTGACCTCTTATAAATATCCTTTGACTAAAGAAAAACTTCCCCTTCTCATCCCCCTCTCCTGTAAGGGTGGGGGGAGGGGCAAATATCGTAAAAAGGAGTCATTTTAAGGTCGTTATTTTCCTTGTGTGAAGTGTGCTGGTGCGATCGGCTAAGGCGTTAAAAGCGTTAAAATATATCATATTTAGAACAGTATTACGTAAATATACATCAGCCGCAATATGATGGGAGGGGTGGGGGACCTGAGCCTCAGCGAGGGTTGACCAATGGCCAAGCTGGGCCATTGTTGCATCTGCACTCATACAGCAGAAATAATTCTAATAATATTGAACCTAATTATTATAAACAATTTTTATAATCAAATACTTACTAGTGTTTTTTTCTCATAAAAAAATTGTTTCACAGTAGTTGCTAAGATTTTTCAGAAGCTTCATAATTTATGACGAAAAATTAGCATAAATTAACATTTTCTCTTTTTATAAACATTGAAGAGATCTTATCGCTAAGGTGAAGGACATCAGGACTAATCTACACATCGCAGAAGATCGAGCAATCGAGATTAAACAACAGGTTGATTTTAAGTGGAAAAATGATGGCAATGAACATCAGTTAGAGGAAGTCGTGTCACACGAACAAGCAGCGGCAAGTGATGTTCTTCCTCGAACTGGTGATGGTCCAGCACCACCACATCCTCCAGAGGTAGATGGCCTAATTCAGGGGTCTCCAAAAGTAGATCCTGTATCTACTAGCGATCCCAGGCCAGTAGGTCGGATCTACCAAGCTCTGACCCAGAACTGTCAAAATCCTTTACCTGATTCGAGCCGCTTGAAACCCTTTGAAAAAAAAGGGTCCTCCATGTTCAAATTTCAGAACTGAGCCCTTCCAACAGGGATTTTTTCCCGAGAGGTCATAAATTTTCTCTCAGTTTTCCTTCGAAAAAAAAATGGTAGATCTTGAAACAGGTGGAGCGATCCTGGGTCGCGCTGCACTTGTCGATTGTGGAGACCCCTGGCCTAATACAGCCAGAGCCAGAAGCAAAGGTTCAGCAACCAAGAAAGCGATTTAAATGAACATAACATATGCATGGAGATGTAATTCGCTTTTATTTGTTAGCAAAGAAAAGCGGGCAAAATGTAAGAAGAGAACATCATCGACTCTTCTTACTTAAATACCCAGAACTAGCCACAAGAATAAATGAGCAGAATCTAGCAGATCAAAAACGCTCAATATCTGTAAACAAATTGCTTTCGGCTGTTGAAATAGCTGCCATCGAAATGGAAGTGGAACAGCAGCTTCCTATTGATGAACTTCCATTGGAAGATGTGGAAAACGAAAACTTGATTGCAGCTGAAGACATAGGTGCTAGGGATAATGAACATCAAGTACTGGCTGGACTAGAACCACATCCGGATATTATAAACGATGATATAAACAGCGAAGTCCCAGAAAATCTACAGCACCTTGAAAGGAATTTTGGTCTTGCTCTACTAGAGTTCAGACATGTAGAACCAACACAAAGGCATTCTCTGTCCAAGATGAACATTGCAATTGATCTGCGAGCACTAATAGAACACCTGAACAGCAAGATTTTACCTATTCGTTTGAACGCATCACAAACTGCGTTAGAGGTGCAAACTCTTGTACATTGTGCAGCTGTGGCAACCGTTAGAACGTTGAGCTGCAGAACTAGGCCTCCAAATACAGTCTTTGCCATAGGAAGGGAGCGAGATCCAACATGGAAGATCAGGTTGGATATGGACGTCAGCAAAGTAAGGTGCAAATTGGGTCGACAGACTCAATATAAGAAAGGAAATCGAACCAGAATTGAAACCATGTTAATAAAATCATCCACCCTCGGTACATCGAGACATTGACACCAGCAATGTTGGATGAGATTATAGACTCCCGACGGCAGAGACTTGATGTTATTACTGCTAGACTACGTCGGCACAAAAAAAGTAGTGCAAGAAGGAAACAAAATCGAACCTTTCAGGCAGATGGAAGAAGGTTCTATCGTGAATTGAGTGTAAAGCCAAACAACCAGCAAGACACCGAAGTCCCTCAATTGGAAGACATGACTAACTACTGGTCGGATGTTTTGGGAAAAACTAACAGAAGCAATTTGGACACTGCGTGGTTCCAACTAGAGAAAGAAAGAGCAAGCAATAACCCTGAAATGGAGCTGACCAACGTCACAGCTTTAGACGTTTCAGCAGTTTTGAAAAAAAGGAAGTAACTGGAAAGCTCCAGGTCCGGACATGGTGCACAACTTCTTGTACAAGTACTTGACTAGTGTGCATCCTGCGTTGGCAAGGTGTTTTCAGAAGATCATCCAACACCCAGAACTGATACCAGGCTTTATGCTCCAGGGTACTGCGTATATGTTGTCTAAAAAACCAGACGCTCAAAATCCATCTGAATTTCGACCGATAGACTCTCTTCCAACAATATATAAATGTCTTACAGCTATCATAGCAGATAAGGTATATTCTCACTGCGACGAGAATTACATCCTTACAGAAGAACAAAAAGGATGTAAGAACTCGCGAGGCAGTAAACATCTAGTCACCATAGACGCTGTTTCCATGACGCAAGCTCTTAAACATCAAAGAAACTTGCATATGGCATACATTCACTCAGTCCATCGCAAACCGAATGCAAAAGGCTGTTCTTCTGGGATCACTTCATCTGGTCCTTCAACACTGTTCCTCATAACATTCTACAAAGATTGGTAGCTCTGAAAAAGTATCCAGAGGTGAAACCTTCATCTCTAACTGTACCGTCTGCCGCGTAAGGTCATCCGCGGCCAGAAACCGGAATCCAAAGAACAGTGTAGTACGAAGTCTCTTGCGTAAATTTCTCGCTCTTCCTTACCTTCTTAGACAGAAGGAACAGGAGTGGATAACGTACACCTTCCAGTTGAGTCGGGATTGGTTGCTTTGAGGAACTATGATTTTAGCTTCTGGAGCCTAAAACTTCTCGTAAGATTATTATTTTAAAAACTTTGAATAAGTTAAGATACAGCACTCGAATCAATCTTGGATTCGAATTGTTCTATTCTTTCTTCGATTTCTTGATCAAATTGGTTATATATCATAATTAAGCTCGCAAAAAAAATGACTGAAGACAAAATAACTTTTTTGTAATATCAAACGGCATATTGTGACATATTTTAAAAGAAATTATTATTGACGATTACGCAAATTATGATTTACTGTCTCATATCCAGTTTTTGAATCACTGTTAGTTTATTGTTGTATAATTGTTGAGAAATTGTTTATGAAAATGTTTACAATTTTTTTACAAACATAGTAATTGTTAACTTATGTTGATTTTCGTTACAAATTATGACTTTTATGAATAATCTTAGCAACTAGCGTGAAACGAGCTATTGTTTTATGAGAAAAAACACTAGTTTGTCTTCGTTAGTTCTGACTAACAATTACTCTATTTCAGAGATTCATTCCGAGATCAAAAACTTGCTGCCTGCGTGGACCAGGCGGGGGAAATGAAATTTCTGTGGCGAATTTAGGGATGGTTAAAAATTAAACTCTCACATCAACATGGCGACTTAGGGAATATACATATTTATCACCCATTATACCATGTGGAATTTACCATTCTAAAAGTCATGTGGTAGAATGTACATTGTTTTTTTGAATGAGAACGTCGTTTATAATTCACTTTCACACAATTTTGAAAACTGTTCCACTCATTATTTGCCTGTCTTATTTTCTCAACATCCATTTCGGCACTTACGTCTGTATTATGTTCTGTAGACCGACTTATTCTCGTACCGCGTGATTGCACTGTTCGCTCGACTGTAACTTCAGTAATCTCCAACGCACGTAAGAACGAGAAAGCATGGCGAGTTGAAGTCTCACGGATACAGGCGCAACCGTGAGTTGTTCACCGGGGGTGGAACGTGGATGAGACTCCCGCATTCCAAATTCTGTACCTGGGGCGATTCAAATCTCACCGCCTTGGATTCGTCACAGCACCACTACCACCATCTCTTGGGCATAAGGGTCCCGAAATCTCACTCCATCCGCAATGACACTACGACAGCGCAGGACATGTATCTCGATTACCTGTGCAGGATGGCAGAAAATGGGCGGCCTACGCACCGTCAAGAGAAGTGAGCTCGTTGTCTGTAGTCGGTCGAGCCTCGAGCGGGACAGTTGTTGTCAAATTAGGACGCTTCGCAAATTTTTCTGTTACCACAGAGTAGCACTTATTTTGTAAAGTCTAAAACGAGGATGCTTACTTCCACTTATCATTTAAATGCGCAATTATATTATATTATTTAAAACGAATAATCAATTAATTGAATCAATCAATTTAAAAGAATTAATTATTCCATGTTTTGTTTGACTAAAAACGCACCTAAGCTCGTTATGACGTTCGAAAACGTTTTCGGTCGGTGCCTGTCACTTTTGTGTGTACCGTGAACCGAGGCTTTCGGAGAAGCTATGAATTTGCCCGATTGCTCCCTTCTGGTTCCGGACCTTCGTACCCGATATCTATTCGCGTAGCTTTACCTGCATTGAAAAAAATGCCGCCTGAACGTTAAATTATGAGGTAATGTTGGGACGCTAACACTCGACACTTTTCACGCGATCACCTTTTAAAAAAGTAGAGTATAATAACTCACACATTTTAAAACCAGATTAAATGTGACAAGGGGAACCAAAAAAAAAATGACATGTCAGGGTATACAAAATCAAAGAAGTGTAAAATCACAATATAAAAATATAAAATCACATGGCATAAAATTACACGGTAAATCAACAATGCAAATAAAATGAAAATGAACAAAGAATAAAAAATCAAAATTACACAATAAAAAAGGCCTATAAAACAAAAATAATTACTAATAACATTTTACATGGGCACAAAAAGGCAAAAGCATATGAATCAACAAAAATGTTATAAGCCACGGCTGGCTAACATTTTTAGGAGAAAATCATAGAAGAGTTTACAAATTATTCACCAACTGAATATAAGAACTAAAGCCGGAGCGAATGAATTTTAAAATTAAGGAACAAAGCCGCAAACCTTTTGAGAGCTTCCTGTGATTCACGTCCCGGGAACAGCGGCAGATTATCCAAAACACAAAGAGATTAAAAAAATCAAAATACCACTCTGTGGCGACAAAGAAAAATGTAGCATACTACTACTTCAACGAAAAACTGTCTCGCACGAGGCTCGGCCGAATACAGACAACGAGCTCGCTTCTCTCGACGGTACGTAGGCCGCCGAATTTCTCCCCTCCTGCGCAGGTAGTCAAGATGTATCTTCTGCTTTGCCGTAGTGTCATGGCGGATGGAAGGAGATTTCGGGACCCTTATGCCCAAGGATGGTGATAGTGGTACTGCGACGAATCCAGGGCGGTGAGATTTGAATCACACCAGGAACAAATTTTGGAATGCGGGAATCTCATCCACATTCCACCTCCGTTAAACGACCGACGGTTGTGCCAGTACCCATGCGACTTCTACCCACCTTGCTTCCCTGTCGTTCATACCGCTGATACTTGATGGTGAATGATGCTCCAAACGAAAGGGAATCCTACCTCCATTTCGCTTTCGCCCTCAAATTTCGGTGAAAAAAAAGGAAAAAGAAACTGAAAGAATTAGCAAGAGTGACTCTTTCTCTCTATGAGGAGCCCATGAGAATGTGGATTATAACAAATAAGTAAAAACGAAGAAAAAAAAAAAAATATATATATATATATATATATATAAGTTGGCCCTAGGTCAACCCTCGTTCGATCATGAAGCTTTTCTCCGAAAGAGGAAGAGCTGTTTACAAATAAATATGGACACTACCATACAAAAATAATTTGCAACTGAAACCTGCAACATTACACGTCCTTTCTCTTTTTTTATGACTGTGTTTACCTGCCACTGTTTCTGTGACGTAACTGCTCACGACGATCTGGAAAGGTGGGTGGCTTTATTCTTTAATTTTAAAAAGAGTTTAAAAATATAAAACCTGTTCTCCAATGGCGTCGGTGGAAGCAGAGCAAAGCTTGTTTGTTTAACGCTCCAGGGCGAAAGAGTCGCTCTGACTTCAACTCTTGATTCAGTCGGTGAATAATTTAACAATCTTTTTTTTATTGTGTAATTTTGGGGAGTTTTTCCTTCCATAATGGTTTGTTAATTAAAATAAAAAAATAAAAACTCAGTTTCGCACTATTCAACTGACCTCACAGATCTATCTTTCGTAGTTGAGACTTTGAGGTACCTGCGACGCTCTGCTGAGAAATCAAGCATTTCAAAATAAATTTCAAGTCCTCATAGAAACTTATTTATTACTCTAAATTTGAAATATCATTATTTAATGTTTATTTTTTTAATTGAGAAGGGGCGGTACAAATCCTAGCTATCGCAATTAAATGTGTAATACGTATTACACATTTTCAATTCATTATAATCACTTAGTTTAGTTTGTAATGTGGGCGCAGGAGCCCGTCAGGACCCTCCCTGGCGCTTAAACTATAAAGTCTACTGTGCCACACCCGTGTTTACTCTTAAAGGCCCTGGAAATGGAGTGTAAATCGCAAATATAAGATTCAGGCCAAACGGTGAAGCCATGTTAGCAGGTAAGGTAGTTTTCGAGCTCAAATTTTCCTTTGGGCGACCCTAGCGAGAAAGTGAAAAACTACCATCCATTATGACTCAAGTCTGCAGGTAATGGAACGCCCACAATGACCAACATTGATTTATATTCAGGGGCGAACATACCGTATACGAAAACTAGGGGCCCGTACTCAAATGAGTGGGTGAATTCCCAAAAGGTTGGGCGGGTGTAGGTGGTTGGGGGTGTATAATATCATGAAATACAGACTTTAAGTAAAATAAAACTATAAACAATATAACATGTTATAATCAATTCGCCGCCGAATTCATGCATACAATTACAATTCTCGGCAACTTACTCCAAAAGTAGTATCTTGCACATTAAATGGCAATATACAAGCTCCCTGTATAAAAAGGCAGATTATACAAACCTGCAAGATATCAATAATCTGTTTTGTCCAAATTCCTCCGAAAAGTCACAGATTTATTCGCATTGTACACAAAATTTGCATGTTTGCACAACTCAGGGGCTGTCTGCAATAACCAGTTATAGAACACTAGCTCTCCGTTTTGTTGTACCTGAGAGCTTGTACAAAAAAGGTTTCAAATTTTAATTTTTCCAAAAAACATGTATCGAAATATGAAATTTAATTGCGCATGTTACTTTCCACATGAAAAAACTTATAACACGTGTATTTCTTGAAATAAATAGGAAATGCTGCTAATTTTTTCTACAAAATGGCCTTTGTACGTGATTTTGTGCAAAACAATAACTGTCAATCATTTTGCGACTGATGTTTTACTTCACAATGTAACTTTTGGGCAAATACTGCATCTCCGACGAGCAGTTTATCATTACATTCGAAAATGTTCTGTTTACGCATAATGAAGAAAACTGCATACAGTTTCAAAACATTACAATTACTAGCGCGTCTACAAGGAAGGCGAGAGTTCCCCCCCCCCCCCCTCATTTCTAGAGTCAACACAGATATTTGTAATTGATACAGTCGCCACTAACACTTCCGTATGCACTAATAGGTCCCAGCCAAGTTGACTTTTGTTCAAAAGGTCAAAAAAAGTCCCCTGATTACGAATATCTGGGTTCGGTTTTCAGCTCACTAAGCAAAAATAAAACTTTTTTGCCTCTTGCACTTTTTTGGCAGGTTAAACCGTTTGCAATCAACGTGATAATTGTTAAGAATTCCTTTTTTTATCGGTTGCAAAATTAATCACCTCGGTTGCGAATACAACTACTTGGTTGAATGTTGAACTACTTTGTTAAAAATTAATTTTTTTGTTGAAGACTAAATATGATCCATAATTTTTGTTTACAATTCATCTCTTTGCTAGAAAGTTGAACTATTTTCTTGACAATTAACCATTTTCAGTTGGAACTAAAATTATTTCGTTGAAAATTCCTATTGTTCGGTACAAAATAATTCTTCTCCTTCAAACCTTAATATTTTGTATTGAAAATTTCACTGTTTTGTCAAAACTTAATCTGAAATTTGAAACCTTTTTGTACAAACTCTCAGGTTATATATTGTCATTTAATGTACAAGGTACTAATTTTCGGAGTAAGTTGCCGTAAATTCGAAAGTTATACTGATTCAGCGTGAATATTGCATGCATTAATTTAGGGGCGAATTGCCCATAACACGCTGAAAACATCAGTTCTCGCTAGATCACTGAAGTTAAGCAGTGTTGGGCGCGGTTAGTACTTGGATGGGTGACCGTTCGGGAGCCCACACTTGTAGTAGTTATTTACTACCAGAAACTAACCACCTAGAAACAATACCCGAATCGGGTAGTGTCACGCCTACCCCGGAAGGGAAATGTCTTAATGGTATACATACATACATACATATTGTTTTCAGTTTTATTTTACTTAAAGTCTGCATTTCATGATATTATCCACCCCCATACACCCCCCCCCCCAACCTTTTGGGAATTCACCCACTCATTTGAGAAGCGGCCCCTAGTTTTCGTATACGGTGTGTTCGGCCCTGAATGAATCATTGTGGGTCTTAGCGGGCGTTTCCTTACCTGCAGACTTGAGTCAGAACGGATGGTAGTTTTTCCTCTTCTCGCTAGAGTCGCCCAAAGGATAATCCGAGCTCGAAAACTACCTTACCTGCTCCCTGCTTCGTTGAATAGTAGAACACTTAACTACAATGATGTTATCGAGGGAAAGTTATCTCTTAATTTTTACATGAAAAATATAATTTTTTTCGAGAAAGCGGCCTTTTCCGAGAGTCCTTATACTCTTCAGAATATTTATACAAAAAATCAGACAAAATGGCTTCCCCGTTTGGCCTGAATCTTATATTTGCGACTTACGCTCGATTTCCAGGACCCATATGGCAGAAAGTACATCGAGTCCGGCCACCTTCGCCGAGTTTTTTAGATCTCGGTGCATTTCGTTGTTCTTAACGATCTGGAAAAATTCCTCTCAGGTACCAGGCGTACCACATAACACAGTGAATGTCGCGGACCTCTTCGCACAGCAAAGTGAGACTCATCAACTCTGCCATCCGACAGCCTCCCTACCCAACTATAGTTTATGATCATTTACTTGGACAAAAAAGGTTGAAACATGGCCGTAGTTCCACTTTACAGTACGCTCAGGTGACTATACAGAACGTGTTAATTTTCCAATGTCAAAACTCGTGACCTATTACGGTTGGGATATTTTTTTTATATTATGCAGAACTGAACCCACTTCATTTCGTCTCTAGGCATTCCTAAATGAGACTCATAGGAAACGAAATATTTTCTAAAAAAAAAAAAAAATTTTCACATTTCAATGACAAAATCAAAAAATAAAATAAAATGTTGATTGAAACAATACAGGCAAAAATGATCAACTTTGAGAGTTCATAACTAGTGACCTATTAGAGATAGGACATTGTTCTTTTAATAACTGTAAATTGAGTCCACTTACACCAAGCTGTAGAACACTTTTTTATGAAGTTCATGAGTTCGAATGTACACAGTGTTTTTGAAAGATAGTGATTTTCTACTGAAAATCGAAAAAATGGGTTTTTAGTATTTTTTTTAGTTCTTGTTTGAATTTTACACATTTTTTTCTTTTTGAACATTTTACTGTACCAGGCAATAGGGAATGGTCTATTCACGCAATTACGACTGTTGGAACTATTTAAATAAAAACGGTTTTGACAAATGATCCAGCTGAAAGTTTCAAACATTTAATAAGGACCCCTGAACGAAGCGTTGGCATTAAAAAGTTGGCTTCTTAGAATTAATTCGGAATTTTAAGTTTATTTTTGACGTGATGGTTGGACTAAAACGGTTCTCGAGATAATCGCAAGAAACTGAAGGAAAAGAGAAGTTTGTCGAAAATCTATATACTGAGATAAACATCAACTCTTTATTAGTCAAGTCGGGGCCATTTTCTTGGTTAAAAAAAAAAATCTCAACTAAGTTTATAATTTCAGTATTGACTGTTCGCAGGATACATGTCAGAGACACCATCTCTTTCTGTACAGCTGGTAATTACACTATTATATTTAATCGCATTCAAGACGAATAATTGTACTCGAATTATGTTCAAATCATTGTAATTTCTTTGAAAGTGAATTATTTCAAAAATCTACTTGAATTCCTTCGAATTTACATCAATTCCCTTGAATGCGTCCGAAGTCCTTCGATTCAACTAGAATTCACCAGAATTCTCTGAAACTCGCTTGAATTCTCTAGAAGTCGCTTGAATTCCCATGAGTTGTCCCGAATTCGCGTAAATTTTATTTGAGTATCATTTAATTCGATATAATTCTCTTAACTTTCGCCAAATTCCTTTAAAATCATTAGAGTTATCTTGAATTTGCTGAAATTCTCCTGAATTCAGGTTTGTTTATCTCCTTCACAAAGGGAAGAAACCAACCACAATTCGTAGTCATTAGATTCAGCATTAAAAACATGAAAATGACGTTTCGATTATTGTTAAAAAAAATTGTCCATGTCCAGTTATAGCGCGATTTGTAGTTTTTCAACAAATAGTTTGATTTAAAAAAAAAAGAGAAACCGCCGGATAGCTAAAAAAATCTCAGTTTTGTATTTAGTGCGAAAAACTACTACGGAAACGACACGCCCTATTTAAAATATGCGTAGGTCACTTTTTGTTGAACAGCGAAATACCCAAAAATATTCAATAGTTTTTACGATTATAGTCTCTTAACTTAATTTTAGAAGTTTTTAATATAACACTTTATTCTCTATAAATTATATTTGTAAATCATGTACTTTACCTGCTCAGAACTTTCGAGTGAGGTACCTGGTTTCGAAATACACTTTCGGAAGCATTTTTTTGTCATTTTCTGTGAACAAGCAGAGAAAACAGTTTTATTCACGCAATAGCTGAATTTTTATTATTTGTCTGCTACCACGTTTAAACGAGCCGTTAACTAAAAATACGAAGCAAGTGAACAAATTTGAAAAATATGTCGGTTTTTTAAAAATAGGTTAATTGGGGGAAATTCATTAAAAATATTTAAAAAATTTACAGTGTTTTAGCAGATAGCAGAGATGTCTCATAGTGGGCCACTTATACATTTACAGTTTACATACTATAGTGCAATTGGTGTTCACAATAAATTTTACTTAAAACTTTCTTCAAAATTCACAACAAGTCTTCAGAAGTAGATTCAATTATTATATCTGAGATTATATGTGATTTGGTTTCAGTCTCCAAAAATAATATTGTTTAATTTCTTTATTGCTTCAATCTGATAACTCAACTTTTATAAAACCATTGATTTTACCGCAGAATTCCAGCATCAGGAATGGAAGTTGTAGTAATTTCTTCAATACACCTTTTTTTTTATATAAATTAGAGCAAGAATGTGCGCACTCCACGCGTGACATGCTTGTTTTCCTAATTAATGCATGTTTTTTCGTTTTCTTTATCCTTTTCTAAAAAGATGATTGAGTCGAAGTCGAAAGATCGTAACGCCTTTTTCGTACTCCTGATTCGTCGTGTAGGTACCGATTGTGATTTTCGAAAATCGATACTTGCCAGTCAAAAATTCCGCGCCCTTATTTAAATTTGGTTTCTTTAATTCATATAATTCATGGATAATATTATTAGTCATTATAATAAACCAATAAACCATAATGATAATTAATAGGGTTTATCACTCATATAATTACATGATTCGTATTGATGGTTATATTTTGTTAATTATGGTTTCATTACTGTATCGACATGCAGAGGTTCGACTGTATAGTACTAGACTGCTTGCTCACTTTATGGTCCAGTACTACATGTCGATCCTTCTCCGGTTGTGACAACAGCTGAGCAGGACACAGATTTTTTCGAAACGGGTTCGATTGAAAAACGTGTGAAACTTCTTCGAAAGCGTTGCTTTTCTCGATTAAAAACGGAACTGCTACTTTTAAAACTTCTTCGAAACGCGTTGCTTTCTCGATTCAAAACGGAACTGCTACTCTTGCTGTGATTTCCTGTTCCGGTGGAGAAAGCATACAGTCGAGCGACACGTGCACGTGTGGGTTAATCGGTTTTTTTAGATTTAAATTTTTTCTAGACGTATCGGTTTTTTTGATTAAACATGACGTCATTAAAATATTCCTACACTACGGATGAGGAAATAGAATATTTCAGGTGTATGACAAAATGGTTTAAATAATCTCTATATATTATTCTCATTGTATATCATTTCGTTCAGCAATCCCGTATCTTCTATTCGTCAATCTAACCTCGAAAAAAGTTAATTTACTCTCCCGTTTTTTTCAGCTTGAAAGATTTTATTTAATTTGAGGTCAGATTGACGAAATTAGATTTTTTGAGGTTAGAGCTGCTACATTTAGTGCAAGAAATTATTAATTTACAATATGCTGTTCGGCAATCTAGCCTCAAAAAAAGTTATTTCACACTCGCGATTTTTCAGATTGAAATGTTTTTCTTTTCTCCTTTTCGGCAATATAATCTCAAAAAAGTTATTTTACATTCAAAATTTTTCAGTGCACATTTTTTTGAGGTTAGGTTGCTGAAAGGGTGATTTTTTTAGATTAGAACCGCTACAACGAGTGCAAGAAATTATCATCAAGCATCATCTCGTGGGCACAAAATTGTACGACGTCGTAACGATACCGTGAAAACGTCGCCAAATTTTGTGTCCACTGGCCATATAATGACGAAAAATTGAAAATTTATTTTATCGATAATTTTCAGAGAGGTGACAGGCTTCGTGGATGCTATTGACGTTGTGAAGAACATCAACATCATAGGTACACCAGCTCATTATTTTCATTTGTGATAAACAATGGCAGTGCAAATCGCATGAGTGTACTTATTTGGGGTGACAAAGGAAAAGAATTTGCGGGAAAAGTTCAACTAAGAAATGTGAGTATTATTTTTGTTTTTGATATTTAAAATGTTTTCAAACTTTACAACTTTACACTCATTTTTTGTTTGTTAACATGTGCATGATTCATAATAATTAAACAGATTATATCCCCATTTTGCAGATTCTGGAAGTCAAAGCAGGCACAATGAAAGAATCAAATCCGAGTTTCGAAATCCGAATGAAAAGATTAATTTACTTGAATTTAAAGTACAGCGATCCAGCGTAATGACATTTTATGGGAATCACAAAAAATCCCAAGTACCTCCCCCATCATATAAACCGACTGAATTAAAAGACGTGATGTACACTGTGGAGGGGAGAATTGGTAAATATATATTTCCCATAATAATATTCAATAATTGTAACCTTTGTTCGATATAACCATTTTAACGAAATGTTATTGTTAATATATATGTGACGTGCGCCATAGAAACGGGGCTTACTCTACAAAAATCGAAATCGAGGTTTTTACACCTTTCGATAGTTTTTGAACTGCTCGTTTCAATGAAAATATCAACAAAAAAAATTCGAGCGTTATTATTGCTAATAAATGAGTTATTAGGTAACCCAGAAATCAGCCTTTTGCTCGAAAGCTCCAGATCACGTGAAACACCTCCCACATCTCACCACTGATTCTCCGCGTCTCATCTATACCCGTCCGTGAGCCGCGTCTACGCCCTATCTCTTTCCTCGTGAGATTGTAGTGGTAAGTGGAGAGGAAAGATTTTGTGTGACTTCCCTCTCTCCTAAAAGTCGCGTCTATCCGGTCGACTTCGACCACTCGCCCTGAACAATCTCACTTTTCAGAGTAAGCCCCCTTTCTTCGGCGCACGTCACATATGGGCATATTCACGTAAAGTGTCATTTTCTCTCAAAAAATAAAGTAAAAAACAAATCTTAAGGCACACATTTCAAACTTTTTTCGTACATTCTATATACATATAGAAACGCATTTTTGAGCTTGGTCAATATCTTTGCGCATGCGCACAGTTTGCACAAAATATTGAAATTAATAAATCCATAAAATCAATTTAATGAATAATACTTTATGAATGGAAGGTGAAAGAGGGTTGTTTCTTCTTTTTTAATGCTTAGGATACTTTCCAGTAGTGTGTGAATTACCATCTTCTTGATTTAGAATATACTGGGTGTTTTTTTTTAACTTGAGACATCGAAATATCTCAAAAAATACGCATCCCACGACAAAAACATCCGTAATAAAAACTTTTCATTTTCAAGGGGGAATAGCGACTTTGAAAAAATGTACCCCGCCCACCCCCCAGGAAGCAGGAGTGGGGGTAACTTTGTAATTTCAAATGAGAACCCCAATTTTTTATCACACATTCAGATTCCCCTTTATGAAATACGTAATTTTTATTTGAAAAATTTGTTCGATTCGCGAAAAAAAACCACCCCCTGCCTCCTGGGAGGGGGGGGGGGGAGGATTTTTTTAAATTCGTTTTGACAGATCTAAGTAGACAGTGTCTACCATGGCGCTGGCATGAAGGAAAATTTCACTTGAGGCGAGAAATTTCAAACCCAAAGGAATCCTCATTCTCTAAATATTATTATTAAATATACAAAATTATACAACATAATGTTATGAATAAATGAATATTATGAATGGATAAATCATAAATCTATGATATTACTCACATGAAATGTATTGGAAATTATTATATATTAAGATGTATCACGAAAAATTTACTTTCAATAAAGTAAGCAAATGAAATGATGTTTAACGTTTCATTCAATTTTCGTATTGAAAGTTGGTCAAAAATTGTATCAAATATATTTTTTCATTATTAAAAAACTACTTGTAATTTAATACTATCAAGAAAAATTAAAAATATTTTGTTGAGCTCTTCTCCAATTCAATTTGTTAGAAAAGGGTTAACTTACTATAATAATGACACATTTACTTGCCAAAAATTTGATTTAAAAAATTGATTTTTATATTTCATTTCAACTAATATACTAATATACTAATATACAGTATTCCTTCAAAATTTTCTTCCAAAGATGCGATTAATGTGATTAAAACTATAGAAACGTCTTTACAATCACTAGACATGACAGATACTACAAAAAACGAAATAAGAGACAAACTTACTAGAAATATATGCAGTAATACAAAAAAGGACACTCATATTTCCGTCGAAGAAAGATCCTTAGCTAGAAAACTAAAAGCTACAAAATCCTTCATCAGTAAGAATCCAGATATCTTTTTCACAGTTGCTGATAAAGGAAATGTTTCAGCATGTTTGTATAAAAAAGATTACATGAAAAAAATGAATAATATTTTGTTGGATTCTAAGATCTATAAAAGATTAAATTAAAACCCGTTTAGAAAATTACAAGAGAATACTTCTAAAATATTGAAAGATTTGAACGATAATGAATTTTTGCAATATAAATATCACAATTTTCTTGCTGAGTTATAAATCGAAGCACAATGTTAAATCCGCGAAATTTCAGTAGCCTATACTCCACTGAACTAGCATGATTTTTCTCAGAATTTTCAAAAATTACGCGGAAATGCTGTGAGCATGCAAAGCATTCAATTTGTAGCTGGTGACAAATATGACACAGGTATATTTTTGGGATTTTTTCCAACTATTGTATGCTGAATCTTCTCAGGAGGGTTTCTGTCATGACTGTAAGCTTTCGTTTCTATTTCAGGAAGTCTGTCTGTAAATTGTTATGCAATACAACTTGTATTTTTAATGTTGGTTTGCGTATGATATCACGGTGACAGGAAAATGGCACTTTTCGTGGAAACGCCCATATACTATATTTGATTGCCCAAATGACAATACCACATAAATATTTTTTGAGCGAAAATACATTTGATTATCATTCAACATAATAATATTCAAACACTTAACCTACAATAATTAATTTACAATTAATTACTTTACGTGGAGCATATAATATGGACATTATGGCATATTATAAGAACAAGAACAATCGATAAAATAAATTTATATTGTATAAACATTTATGTATTTCACTATTATATTATATACGATTATGAGCAATTACATTTCAAAGCTTCGTCTTTAGGCCTTTTTCACTTTCACATTTCAGAAGTCATGGGTAAAATTAGGGTGTGACGTACCAGCTTTTACTTAATTAATTAATTAATATTTTTCGCGTTAAAATTTGGGGATAAAGTTGGTAGAGTGCCACAAGACCTCGCTGGTAAGTCGGAGGTACGACAGACCAAGCTAATCGAATTAGCTTGTTTAATTTATATTTGTGGTGGATCCGTGAACTTCCTTCGAGAAGTTCCTCACTTATTACTCGTTACTGGTGGAATAGGGACGGGGTATCAATGATTAATGTAGGTTTCCACTTGATTACATAGGTTTATTAAAATCGAGAATAATTATAATTTTCCCATAATCGGAAAAGGGCCGAAGTACCGAGCGAGGGAGAGCGAGAGAGAGAGAGAGAGAGCAAATAATCCCGCCCCAAACACAATTATGCTTACAAACCTTGTTGGATGAATCCTTCCGGGTTTCCTGGACTGCCTCGCGTCTTCGCACTACACACACGTCACACTCGCGTGCCGCCCGAACCTTGACACTTTCCACTTAATAATTTGTATTATTTCCTATGTAGATGTTTTAGTGTCGGAGTGTCGTTATTGGTTTCCCCCTGCCGTTGTGGTCTCAGTAGGGGAGACCAACACACACCAAGTCTTCTGACTTTCTAGTCCTTTTTGCATTCTCTTATTTGAGAATTCACTAAACTCAAGGTGCACAAAGCAATTTTGATTTTCACTCTATTGTCGACTCGGTAAAAACCCCGGGTTCCGATCGCGTACCTGACTTCCGACGTAGGTGAGAAGTCGGCGTTGAATGCTAAAGATACCGGGACGCGATTCGCCTCGTCCATCAAAGTATGTATGATTTTGGTAGGGTTTTTAGCTGAGTCCGCACCTCGAGCGTGGGACCTCCATCCCGGCCGGATGCACTCCGCGTGACCACTAATTGCTGATTTTTGAAAATTGTTACAACTAAGACATTTGGAAGGCACACGTGCACTGCTGCTATGCATGCAGCTCCCTTAAATTATTCATTTAATATTCGGAATCAAAATCCTATACCTAATAAAGAGTATAGGTCTTTTCAGAATTAACTTTTTATTGTTGCAAATTCTGTTTATAATGACTTTCCAGAAGAATGAAACCCAAATTAGTAACTTAATAATTAATGTTACATTCATTTACTGATTATTTCTAATCAATGAATGAATAAAGTTTTTGCCATTATTGCTCGGTCGCTCTAATGCACCTTCCTCGTCCTGGTGAGGGTTGCTGGAATCGGCATTACTTTTGGGATCGACATCATCCATAGCTTTTATCGAGGTACTGACAGAGAACGGGTTAAACTCAGCAGCCTTTAGGTTCCCGGTATCATTCGTATGCGAATGTCTCTCGAGCCCCACGGGGTTTCCCGATAAGGCTTCCACACCCCTATGAGTTTTCCCTTCTTATACTCAAAGACGTATTGATAAACCTTGAGTCTATATCTCCATCGAATGAGCCTTGGACCCGGATTGTCAACATATGTGATCCAATGCACGGGTTCGTGATCGCAAGCTAGTATGAATTCGCGCCCATAGAGATACGGTCTAAAGTTTAGTACTGCGTAAGTAACCGCGAGAAACTCCTTCTCAGTCATGTCGTATCGCTATTCAATACTTGTTAGTATTTTAGAGTAATAAGCAACTGGCATATCTACCTTCTTTATCTCTCGGGTGAGCACGGCACCCACGGCATACTCGGAAGCATCCGTAGTCAACTTAAACTTTTTCGTGTAATCCGGGTATATTAGTATTGGCTCTTGGCAAAGGTAGTCACGTAATAGCGAAACTTTCTTCTTGTTCCGGTGTCCAAACAAACTTGGATTCCTTTTTTAGTAGATCTGCTAAGTGTTTGGCCAATTTAGCATAGTTCTCTATGAATCGCCGATAGTACCCTGACAAGCCAAGAAACTGCCTCACGGCCAGCACCGTTTTTGGCCTAGGGAACTCCTTAATCGCCGAGATTTTTGCTGGGTTAGGCTTCACACCATTGCGTCCAATGATGTGTCCCAGATAGGGAACCTCTGGATACAAGAATTCGCACTTATCCGGTTGAAGCTTTAAGTTGGCATCTCGCAGCCGCTTGAACAGTCTTCGAGCCTTCTTGTCATGTTCTTCTAATGTTTCAGAATAGATGACAATATCATCGAGATAAACGAATGCTTCTGATCCCAACATCCCCTTTAGGAAGGAGTCCATTAACCGTTGAAATGTTGCGGGAGCATTCTTTATCCCCATGGGCATCCGGTTATATTCAAAATGCCCTCTCGCTGTCGTCTGGGTGGGTTTCGACTTGATGATACCCGCTGGCGAGGTCAAAAACCGAAAAATATTGGGCTTTTCCCAATCGGTCTAGAATGTCGGTAATATTGGGTAGGGGATACGCATCCCCTATAACTTGCTCATTTAATGCGCGGTAGTCGATGACCACACGGTATTTCCGTTCTCCTGACGCATCCAATTTTTTCGGAATGATCATGACAGGTGAACTGTAGGGGGATTTAGATGGTCCAATCACCCCACTCTTGAGTTGTTTGTCAATCTGTGTATTTATCTGCTTTTGAGCGTCCGGCGCATGGCGGAACTGTTTTCTTGTGATTACAACATCACTAACGGTAGGGATCCTATGCTGCACCTTATTCGTTAAGGTAACCCTTTCTCCATTGATGTGGGATATATCCGAAAAGTCCTTAACCCATCCCAACACCAATTCCTTATCAGGGTCGTTAAGATGGCCCAAGTGAAGGCTCTTGATTACCTTCTCCAATCGAGTAGTCGGATTGTGTCCTTCCTTGGTGTCGTCATAGTTCTCGGGATCGGACTCTTCGGAAGTTGTACCCGGAAACTCACAGTACTCAAATGGAATAAGTTCCTGAGGTGGTAATTCCAACTCCACGTCTTTGTTTGTAGTGCTGTAAGCATACGAATAGCATACACCATCGTGGTTCCTTACCACCCCATCGCCAACGTACACGCCATCGAGGGTTTCGATTCGCGGCAAATATCCTTCTGACAGCTCCGTGTTTTTAACCTTGATGGCGACAGGCTGCTTTATGCGTGATTGCAATTTCAAAGTACGAGCGAATGGCTTAATCTCCGGCTCCAGATTTCTTCGTGCTTGTCTGGATTCAGAATCGACGAATGGTATCGCGGTGATAGGATCCGGTATTATGACAAGCGAATTGTGCCGGAAAGAAAGTTGAGCCTGCTCCTGACGTAAGTAAGCACGCCCAATTATGCCTTCGGCTGATATGGGGAAGTTGTTGGGAACAACATGGAACTCAACCCCCGGATCTACTAAAAATGAAGCCTTTCCCCCACGAAACTCGGGTGCAGTTAATCGTACTACAGGGGAGTCTTTTTGTTGACATCCACTTCGGAGGATTCGCTGGGGTGTTCCAAGAACTGGACTGTTTTGGGACGCTCCTTGAGAACAGGACTCGCTGTCGCGTCCGTACGACGGGTAGTTTTTGGCGACACCGACCTTGCTGCAGCAGGAGATGCAGTTATCGTCCATGATGTATGGTTAGCTGTACCAGATAATGGAGGGGGGTATTGCATAGGGTAGGGGTACCCATAAACCGGCGGATACATGGGTGGATAAGTATATGGCGTTGCATATAAGTTTTGATACATGGGGAGTGTAGGGAAAGGTGGATAAGGTAGAGGTGGGTAGGGAATGGGGGAGTTCGGCAGGACGGTTCGCCCGAAAGGCTGTTCTTGACGCTTGGCCTTGCCAACACCGTCCATTAGTTTTGTATAGGGGCTAGGTGATCGTGCCCTTTCAGGATGTTGCTCTTGTTTTGAGATGTGATAGGCCGACACCGATGTCACCTTCGTTTTTTTCTGCATACCTTTGCCGTTCCTCTACGTGCAACGCGTGTTCGTAAGCTTCGTGTATGTCCTTTGGATTCCTGGTGTCCACGAATGTTGACATATCCCCAGGTAATCCACGAACATAGGCATCCCGAGCACAATCGATGAGGGGCTTCATCATCATAGACGCATTGTTGTCGGCACCCGAATACTTTTCTTCTAATGAATGCTTCGCTCCACTGATAAGCCCTAAAGGCCTATCGTAATAATCGCTCACACTCTCGTTTTGACTTATGCGCAGGTTTACGATTGCCTCGAAGTACCACTGGTACTTCTTAGTGGGAGCGAAACGTTTCTTAAGATGTGAGGTGAGCGCCTTAAGCGTTTGAAATTGCTTATCTCGAACACTCTCTCGCGCAATGCCCTTAAGTTTACTCATGACAATTTTTAAAAAAGACGGTTCAGTTGCTTCTGTGACATAGACCGAACCGTTCTCTATATCCTGTAGGAACTCCTTTAAGGGGGGGGGGGGCCTTCCCATCGTTGGCATGTCTCAGGTTTATAGTATACGTTATTTTATATGTCTAGGATTGGGGGCATTTGAGTCCACAAAGGAGTCACCCTTCAGAGAATTGCTTCCAATATTGAGAATTGAGAGCAAGTTTACCCTGGCATGTTTTTAATGAGTTCTATGAAACAACCGTGACCCAATTACACAAGTTGGATTAAGTTGCGGCAGAACTTGGAAAGTTTCCCTTACCATCCGATTATTCAGTTTTACAAGAAGGGACACCCTTGAAACTGGAATGGGGGGACCCACGAGGTCATCAATACCGGCTATTCGGGGTCATACCGAGATAGTTTTCTCTACTCTAAGACCCTTGAAGAAAAATTAGTTTGTCACTAAAAATTCCTTATCGATATAACTTTCGATAGCCCTCAATTCTACGTCGGCTGGCGCCTGTATAAAGCTCAACCCCTTTCTTGGACGTTTCATTTATGGATTTTTGAATCTACTGGTAATTAGATGTTTAAACACGAGGAACTATCAAGGATATTTAATCGGACGTTTCTCCTTCGGAAGCACGGAGCTTGCTAGTTATTCCCGTTGACTCATTAAAATCCGGAGGCTCGTTGCAGAACGGGGGCATTGTGAAACCTCTACCAGTTAATTCCTGTCTTCCAGACCATGATATAGGATTTACTAAAGCTAGTTGAATTCAAAAATCAGTGGATGCACCACCCCGGAATTGTAGGCGATTATTATTTAACGGGAGAAATTGTTTTCAAGGTAAACTACACGGAAAAAATTTGTACTTGAGAAATTACAGAATTAGTTCCGATGTGGCGGATATGAGAAAAATTCCGTAATAATTACAGACCTACGTTATTTGAAATTCTACAGAACTTTTTCTATGAGAATTAAATATAATGCAGGAAGAATTCTTAAATGGACAGTAATTTTAGCAACAGGAAGCTTTAAAATTTACGAAAATAAAGTCCGTTAAAAACAAAGTGCAGGACTGGATATTTCACAGAACGCTTCTCAAATCAAAAACACGGCAGAGTTCTGTGATTCCTGCATCACCGCGCCGTCGTTTCCAACACGAACAAAAATTCCGATTTATATACTACTACTACTTTGTATATTAGAAGGAAGGAAGCAAGGACGGACGGAGGACACACACGAGAGACACATTCTTAACTTATTGTACGCACACAAACATAATATGATTCTATAGCCTAACCTAACGTATATATATACATGGTATAGTGCACGCAACGCACTTCCCTAACGCAGAATATCGCACGCTGAGGATATTGGCCGAAGTGGTCCTTATATACTAACCAAGAAAATTCTCACCGCTTGTGAGAAACGACCAGTGCCGGACCCCAAATTTTTGGTCAACATTTTTGGTCAAAAATATTTGAACATAGTATTAAATATTTGATGTCGAAATTTTGTATGTTTTACCATATCGCTCAAAACAAAACATACAAAAATTATAAGAAAATGTTAAAAAAAATGTATGGGTAAAAATTCCAACATATATGCGTAGATTGAGAATAGTGTAGCAATGACTAAAGTAAATACTATTATGAATAAAAAGTAAAACTTGGAAAAAAACTTCTAATTAAAACTTTGCCAGAACAAATATATACTTTGATGTTCAAAAAAACATGCAAACAATGTTGGGAAAAATTTAGTTTTTCGACCTTTTGGATTTTCAATTTTTTACCTTAAAACTAATAATTTTAAAATGTGGTAGCCGCTAGACCGGTAAATGTCCAGGATTTTTTTAAACCCGGAAAACCGGAAAGTGGCAAATTTAGTAGTTAAACAAGTGTAAACGTTCGATTGAAACTTTGTAAACTATTTTCAATTTTTAAATGATTTAAAGTGAATAGACTCATAATTAAATTCTGTTATTTAATTTCAAATTATACGCGTTCAAATATTGTTTCAGTTTTAAATATTCCATTTCTAACCCATTGCGAATTGAAATTTTTTAATTAAAAAAGGCATTTTCAAAATATCTAGCAGTATTGGGCTGTTTATTTAAAATAAGCAATGACATATAAATCAAATATTCTAAATTAAACAATCTGAAAGTGAATTGTTTCAAATATAAAGTCTTAAATCGTTGAGTGCAAAGTTTAACCTTTCAAGGTAAGAGTTTTAATTGTTTCATTTTGTTGAATTTTGAAACTGCAAGTGACATTTTTAATTTATGAATAACAACTGACCAATTATTTATTGCAAACGACTTCAAATTAAAAATTTGATTTTAAACCATCAATTGAAAAATGTTTAATTTTTAATGTTTCTAATCAAACATGTCTTCAAAATTATATAATTTTCCAAATTTAAAAATGTATTGATTCATTCTTCCATTTAGAGCATGGAAAATAAGAACGTCGATTTATATGTCATTTCATTTAAAATTATTCCATTGAATAATATTGAGAGCTTCCTTTTTATACGCATAAAGTATTCAGCGTTTAAATGAAAACAATTTTAAGCTTCAATGCCAATAGTTTATAATTCAAAACTCAGCACGATAATACGATCAGGAATTTACTAGAAAAAATCAAAAAAATCTTTCACTTTTATTCTGGCATCAGAAGACGGATTGATTACCTGCCCCTGGTTTTGGTTAGTAAATTTCAAAAGTTTCACAGCTTCTGATCGACCACGACCAAATCGTCACGCGCTTTTACCATTGAATCGTATAAGTTTATAATAATAATTCCACGCAGAAAATGAAAATTTCTACCTGAATTTGTGACCACATATTTCCCAGATCTGCTCAGGAATTTCCATTATTTTCCCGTATTTTTCAAGATACACAAGATTCCAGGCAAATTCCCGGATTTCCCGGGTTGCTAGACACCCTGATTTTATAATTCCGAATTTCACACTTTTTAAATTTGAAATTGTAAACTTAAAAAATTGAATTCTTTTAAAAGATTGTTTAATTTTAAACATAATCATAATAAATCATGCATTAAATGTTTTAATTTCAAAAGTTTAAATGTGAGACGATATAATTATAAAAGTTTCTATTAATGTTCAGTATAGCAGGATCCATTTTTAATGTAAAAACATATTTCTTTCTATAGTAATGGACTTGTAAAAAAAATATATTTGTCTTGAATAAAAGAAAATTCAGTTTACAGATTAAGACAACAATCATTATTATTTTACTTGAACTGAAATATAATTTCCAGTTTCGAAAATATTTTTCATACAAAAAATTTAATTTTTGGGAATTGGAAATGATTTTTAGAAAGTAGCGTATTAAGACACTGAATTTAAAAATCAGTTGAAACCAATTCCTCTACTTTCCAAAAGGTTTAAGATATGAAATGAAACAAATTTTGTATGGAAAACTCTTGTTAATACATTTATAAAAATAGGTACTCAAACCTATGAATAAATAATACTGGAAAAATCCACTATATGCGCGCACTAATTAACCTTTCTGTAGAGAAAAAAACTAGGTTTATTCTCCAGGAAGGTGAAGGATACATTCTTCTATAGATTTCACAGAAAATCTTATTTGATTCGAGAACATTGTATATGATTTAAAGAAGTTCCTCTAAAGATAGCGAACAATATTCCAGTAAATTAAATATAAATGTCACAAGTGTTTTGAATTTACATAAAATTATTACGAAAAGCAGATTATTTTTCACATTCACAAAGTAAGACTTGCTACGTGCAACATAATCCAAAACCTAACTTTCAAGATTTTCATAACATTTCATTCATTGAATATTATATTCATTCATTTAATATTATAATATATCACTTTAGTGACTTTTCTTTCAAAAAAATTAAAACAAAGATTCCAAGGGTTAACGACATTATTAAATTCAGATCTACACCAATTTCCTATTTTTTTTCAAAACCACTGAATTCAATGGATTTTATTTAAATTTTCAATTTTTTAAATTCAATTTGAAGGTTTTTAAATTCACCTCAAATTCTATGAATTTTATCAGATTTTTATTCACTAATTATATTTCACTAATTCTATGTGGGTTTCTAATATTTTTTGGGATGAATAACTCTGAAGAAGAAAAATAGAAAAAATCTGGGATATATAGCTTATTTAAATATTAAAACAGCTCCTGATCTAATAATCCTGTCAATTGTATTAACATTTTACTGAAATTGTGTAAGTCTACACCTTACAAAACTACTTCCATACGCTACTGAAAAAATTAAGTCTAACTACTATGTGATAACTTTATTTTTATTACATCAGTAAAATTGTTTATTTTGTGCTGTAAAGGTTGAAAACAATTTAAATAAATTATTCAAAACGTTCAAGCATTTTCAAGCTTCGACGATGTCAAAGTAACGAACTATTATACATTTTTGGTTTTAGGAAGTCACCTCATTTACAGAATTCATTATTGAAGCACTTTTCTCAGTAAATTTTTAATTAATGAGATTTTTTGTCAAGAAAGTTAAATTTAAAAATATTTTAAATTTAGATACAACGCTGTATTGAATAACGAGAGTTAGCTTCGTTACCAAAGTCGTACACAATTTTAAAACCTCACGTGAGCAATTGTTTATCAATTTTCAAAGTAATTAGTTTAAGATATGAAAAAAACTGGGACCAATGCGAAATGTACATGGTGATTCCATTGATTTTTTGTTTTTGTAATTTTGATTATTGATTATTTATTGAATCTCGCTGATACGATGCCGGGACGCACATCAGTGACACACACTGACGCAACACTACTGTCGTATCGCAACTTTGTTTGCGACACACACATGTGCAGCGCGCCGCCACGTCCATGTATTCCAAAACACAGTAGAGTTCTGTAATTTTAAGCGACCGAGAACCGTGGTTCTCACAGCACAGATATAGTTTCTCTTCAACTTATTCGTAATAATCATTTTGAACTTTTACGGCACCGATTTTTAGTACTTATTATCAGTTCTGTAATTATGACCCAACAGTTCGAAATGATTTACAGAACAGTTATTGCTAATTCACCGAATTTTTCTCATATCCGCCACAACGTAACCAGTTCAGTAATTTCTCCAGTACAAATTTTTTCCGTGTATTAACATGATGTCATATAAGCCTTGCAAGCGAAAACTTAGTTCGACGAATGTTATCCTCGTGATAACATACTGTTAACACTACGCCTGTAGCATACACATAATTAAGTAGCTCAGCACAGGCATTGAACAATTATATACAACAATAATAACAATGTGGTAATAATAATAATAATAATAATAATAATATACTATATATATATAATATACTATATATATAATAATATACTATATATAAGAGCCTCGGTGGCTCAGTTGGTTAGACGCTCGGACGTCACCTCAGAGGTCCGCGGTTCGATCCCTGAGCCGGTACCTCTTGAAATTTTTCTATGTACCTTTACCGAGGTTCTGGTGGTTCGGAACCCACCTTAAGCTGTAGGTCCCCCCATTATGCACTTGACTGCAACCCAGTCCGTGAATGATGGGGTAAAAACCAGGCTTTGCCCAATACGTCAAGGCACACGCTCTTATCAGATCACTTGATTGCATTATAATAATGCGTCCGTGACTGATAATACATACCGGGGCAAGCCCGTGCATAATATTCAAACAAACAAAAAATCCAACTCTAACCAACAATGCCTTCGACATATTGGGCTACATGAGAGAAAAATGAGTTTCCTCATTTTTTTTATACTATATAAATATATTCTATATAAATATAGACTATAATAATTTACTGCTCGGTTCAAGCTCTGGTTTAATTCGTTCGTTGAGCATTCAACTTATTCTTCCATCATGAATACACCCAACAAGTTACTGCAATTTCCGAATACTATTCCCGATTATGCTTATAACCCCACTCTCTCTATCTCTCCATCCCGCTACCCTAGTAACACCGAATGGACGAAACAGAAAATAGGATGACCAAACAAGGACTTATTGCTCCATACAGGCCTTGAAAATTTCGTCTTCTATGCCGCAAATTTGTGATTCGGGCTCATAAACGTCTGCGTCACAATCAGTACTACCTTCGTAAGCGAGCGCTACAATCTCGATCGGGGTTTTCTGTTGATCTTGGTTGGGGAGGTTCCCGCTTGTTGTAGGGGTTTCGATTTTGTCCACCCGTTGTTGGACTTTGTTTAGAAGGGTGTTAAACAAGCAGTGAAATTCTTGGGGGGATTCAATCTCGGTGAATATGTCTTCAACCACCGACTCCAGTTTATCTTTAAGCTGTCGTGATCGTTGTCGCTTTCCACCCCTAGGTTTTGGCTTTCGTTTCTGAATCACGTCAGACATGGCTGTGGTCTAGGGAAGTAACATCTTAGGCAATCGGTCTTGGATATTTTTCTCTCGACTAATGTGCCTAACCTCCTATTTTCTGAAATAATTAAAGGGAAACCGATCACACGCTGGCCAGTTAGGCTTGCAGAGTGATCCTTGGGAGAGGGTTCAGCTGGCCAGTTAGGCTTGCTTAATCTCTCTGCATTCCCAATTAATTAATTCAAATTTAGGTCCCCAAAATCACAGAATTGATTCAAATTGTATTTATTAACATAAATAAAACTCGAAACAAATATATTGATGTCCCGGGGGCGTGGGGTTTTCCGTAAGGTGTATTTACGCGTCGGGTTCTAAAATGACAGTGTCGTCATCGGATATGTCGATGTCTAGAACCTCGATAATGGGTTCCAGAGCCGGTTGACGAAGGTGATTTTCCTCAAGAATGGCGCCTCTCCTTTGTAGAAGGGCTTCCTGTTGGTCTAGGTCTATCACCTCGATTGCTGCAGTTGGGTCAACGGGGGTGACTTCAGGGACTGGATTTGCAATCCGAACTACAGGTCGTACTACGCTGACTGGGACCGTTTTTATCTCGGGGTAAAAAAGATTCTGAAAGATAGTAGGGCGTTGATGTATGCAAGCCGTTTTTTTTATGCTTCGCGCCGTACCTCTTTCTTCTCTTCCGTGATTGAAGGTGGTTGTTGGACCCCACGTTATCCGGAACGTCAGATATTGATCTCTACCTTTGCTGAATTCAGCACTTAAACATCAATCAATCTTATCTTAAATATTTTTCTCACACAGGATTAGAGATCTCGCCCTCATCAACGGGCCTGGAGAAACGATAACATTCTCACAACTCCAGAGAGAGTGAGTCGTAAAAGAATTCAAATAAAACGCTTCTTTTATGTGCATTCTTCCTGTTTCCCGTCCTATGGACAGAGGAAGTAACTAGCTTCACCCTTGACGTGGGCAACAGAGGCGTTTGCCTCGACGTACCCCTACAGAGGGGGAAACCCACAGGCTTAAATTGAGCCGAAATTCAATTAAAGCTCGGTGACGTTACTTCTCTGTTGTTTGTGTGTGTTTTCGCATAGGATTAGGGATCTCACCCTCATCAGCGGGCATGGAGAAACGATCACATTCTCACAAGTCCAGAGAGAGTGAGTCGTAAAAGAATTCAAATAAAAGGCTTCTTTTATGTGTATTCTTCCTGTTTCCCGTCCTATGGACAGAGGAAGTAAGTAGCTTCACCCTCGACGTGGGCAACAGAGGCGTTTGCCTCGACGTACCCCTACAGAGGAGGAAACCCACAAGCTTAAATTAAGCCGAAATTCAATTAAAGCTCGGTGACGTTACTTCTCTGTTGTTTTTTTTATGACAATTGATTCGTCTCCTATTTTCTGAAATAATTAAAGGGAAACCAATCACACGCTGGCCAGTTAGGCTTGCAGAGAGACCCTTTAGAGAGGGTTCAGCTGGCCAGTTAGGCTTGCTTAATCTCTCTGCATTTCCATTTAATTAGTTCAAATTTAGTTTCGACAATCACAGACTTGGTTCGAATTGTATTTATAACATAAGTACAATCTGAAACAGATCTAGCTATGTCATGGAATCTGAAATTTTATATTCACTAAAATAACCGGAATCGGTAAAAATAACTGTCATAAATTTGGATTATCACTGTATCCCCACCCTAGCTGTCATGTGGACCTGACTGCAGAATGTCGATATTCGAGTGATAAAAATTGTCACTAAAGTGTTTTGATTTTAATTATCAAATTGAATGAACTATTTCCACCAAAAATTTAGTAGTAAGTGGGGTTAAGTTCGGATCCCACCGCTGCCACCATTCTGTCTGTTACGAACCAGCTTTTACTTAATTAATTAATTAATATATTTCGCGTTAAAATTTGGGGATAAAGTTGGTAGAGTGCCACAAGACCTCGCTGGTAAGTCGGAGGTACGACAGACCAAGCTAATCGAATTAGCTTATTTAATTTATATTTGTGGTGGATCGGTGAACTTCCTTCGAGAAGTTCCTCACTTATTACTCGTTACTGGTGGAATAGGGACGGGGTATTAATGATTAATGTAGGTTTCCACTTGATTACATAGGTTTATTAAAATCGAGAATAATTATAATTTTCCCATAATCGGAAAAGGGCCGAAGTACCGAGCGAGAGAGAGAGAAAGAGAGAGCAAATAATCCCTTCCCAAACACAATTATGCTTACAAACCTTGTTGGATGAATCCTTCCGGACTTCCTGGACTGCCTCGCGTCTTCGCACTACACACACGTCACACTCGCGTGCCGCTCGAACCTTGACACTTTCCACTTAATAATTTGTATTGAGTCCTATGTAGATGTTTTAGTGTCGGAGTGTCGTTATTGGTTTCCCCCTGCCGTCGTGGTCTCAGTAAGGGAGACCAACACACACCAAGTCTTCTGACTTTCTAGTCCTTTTTGCATTCTCTTATTTGAGAATTCACTAAACTCCGGGTGCACAAAGCAATTTTGATTTTCGCTCTACTGTCGACTCGGTAAAAACCCCGGGTTCCGATCGCGTACCTGACTTCCGACGTAGGTGAGAAGTCGGCGTTGAATGCTAAAGATACCGGGACGCGATTCGCCTCGTCCATCAAAGTATGTATGATTTTGGTAGGGTTTTTAGCTGAGTCCGCAACTCGAGCGTGGGACCTCCATCCCGGCCGGATGCACTCCGCGTGACCACTAATTGCTGATTTTTGAAAATTGTTGCAACTAAGACATTTGGAAGGCACACGTGCACTGTTGCTATGCATGCGGCTCCCTTAAATTATTCATTCAATATTCGGAATCAAAATCCTATACCTAATAAAGAGTATAGGTCTTTTCAGATTTAACTTTTTATTGTTGCAAATTCTGTTTATAATGATCTTCCAGAAGAATGAAACCCAAATTAGTAACTTAATGATTAATGTTACATTCATTTATTGATTATTTCTAATCAATGAATGAATAAAGTTTTTGCCATTATTGTTCGGTTACAATTTACTTTATTCATCACTCGGAACCATCTGGCTTCCTATTCTGAATGCAATTTGGATTCGATCAATTAGTCAAAATATTCTATATCGACTTTAGTCTATCGCTAAAGCCTAAAGATTGTTTTTTTAATTTATTAATAATTATGAGCTTGTTTAGTTTATAATTTCGTGAGTGGGATAGTTCGTTGAAAGTTAAGAAAATTATCTATATAAATTTTTGGTTTTTAACAACAATTGACTTTGTTATTCAACATTTAGTGGTGGCACGGATCGCTACGAGTATCCCGAGAATATGAAATAGAAGGAGGTTCACGCTCGACGTGTTTCTTTTCTCCGCGTATGGACGGTGTCGATGATAGTCGGTGTTCCCGTACGCTTTACTAGGTCTTTGACTTTTCTCTCTAATTCTCACTCACTCGGTACACTGTCTAGTGGTTTCTAGATGGTATAGGTATATTCTATTAGCTAAAACGGAGAGACAATCTGCTTGGGCACAAGATGGATTAGTCATATTGCGTATAGGCACCGCTGATATCGTTCTGTTAATAAGTCAAACCCATTATCAGCGATGTCCACCGCAACAAGGGCTCGTCCATAAACTACGTAGCCCGTTTTGAGTCATTTTTTGAGTCCCCCCTCCCCCCTCGTAGATTGCCGTAGATTTTTCACTACCCCCCCCCCTCCTAAAATCTACGTAGGTTTTTCATTATATACTCCCCCTTCTAAATGGATATTTTGCGGAAGAAGGTGTTATTTTATTGTAGGTATATATTTACTTTACATTCAACACAAATCCATATAATTTAATGATAAAAACCAAGTGCCAATTGTGAGCACATTAAATGATTTATTTTATCGTTTAAATAAATATTTTTATAAATTATTTTATAAAAACTAAATTTTTTTCTGAATTCAACATTTGATACTAGCTACACTAGCAACGCCGCGCAGTGGATCTTTTTTGAAATTCTGTCTCAAAATCGTAGAAAGAGGGATATTTTGTTTTCATTGCAGAAAAAACCTTTCCGAATATAGAAAAACTATAGATTTTTCAGGTCGCTGAGTACAAATCCAAGGTCAAAATTAAAGAATTAAAAATGGCGAATCCAATATGGCGGACCAAAATTGTAGAAGGAAACCGATTTTACTAAAATTTGTTACAAGGGGGTTTTTCGGGTCGCTGATTTCAAATGCAGGGTCAATATTGAAAAATTCAAAATGGGTGATCCAATATGGTGGACCAAAATTGTAAAAGGAAACCGATTTGACTCAAATTTGCTACAAGGGGGTTTTTCGGGTCGCTGATTTCAAATGCAGGGTCAACATTGAAAAATTCGAAATGGGTGAACCAATATGGTGGACCAAAATTGTAAAAGGAAACCGATTTGACTACAATTTTTCTACAAGGGGGTTTTCAGGTCGCTGATTTAAAATCCGGGGTCAAAATTGAAAAATTCTAAATGGTGGATCGAATATGGTGGACCAAAATTATAGAACAAAATTTATTTGACTCAAAATAGCCTATCGAAGGGTTTGCAGGTGGCTGATTTGAAATCCAAAGTCAAAATTCCAGAATTAAAAAAAGCGGTCAAATCTGTTTTTTTGAATTTTGAATTTTTCAATTTTGACCCCGGATTTGAAATCAGCGATCAGAATAACCCCCTTGTAGCAAATTTTAGTCAAATAGGTTTCCTTTTACAATTTTGGGCCGCCATATTGGATCCGCCATTTTTAGTTATTTAATTTTGACCTTGAATTTGTAATCAGCGACCTGAAAAATCACCTTGTAGCAAATTTTAGTCAAATCGCTTTCGTTTTACAATTTTAGTCTGCCATTTTGGCGCCGCCATTTTGGATTTTGTCTTACAACGATTTACATGTCAGATTCGGATTGGGCATGCAAAAATCTATATAAAAACATGTATAGCACATAAAATGTAAGATCTAAGCGTTTTTGGTATTCAATAAACGATTTTTTTTGCCAAAAATTCCATCTTCAACACAGATTTTCAAGGTCACATTTTTTTTTCTGACTTTCTCTATAATTTTTCTATATTCGGAAAGGTTTTTCTCTAATTAAAGAAAAAATATCCCTCTAGGTCATTCCGATTCAAAGTTCTACGATTTTTAGACAGAATTTCAAAAAAGGTCCACTGTGCGCCGTAGTGACATCTTTACATTAAGCTACATAGCTGGGGTTAAAAGCCCCCCTCCCCCCTCGTAGATTAGTGTCGTATTTTTCAATACTCCCCCCTACCCTTCTAGTGGCTACGTAGTTTATGGACGAGCACTTAAAAGTATCTTAAAAATGGAAACACAGAAGTCTTTTTACGGATCTGGCGTCATCGTTAAGAATTACTACCGCCTCTGCATACAAGTTACCAATTATGTCGGAAACAGCCGATTGCAAACGGGTGTTCCCGTGAAAGTGCGCGGCGAAATGGACAAAAGATGTGAGTGTATATTAGGCTGAATTACAAATTGGCTGAAACTGTGGTATAATGTAGTTTATAATATCCTCATAAAATAAAATCCTTAGAAACTGGGTCCAAAAAACGTCAGGTGTCGAGATAGGAGGGACCAAGTGTCACTTTTCATGGATGCGAGAGGAGTTCCACGGACCCTCGAGGAGATGGCATGAAATGACATGTCATACGACCTAGCATGAATTGACACATAATATGACATGGCATGGCATGGCATGGCATGACACATCACATGACATGAAACATGACATATCATGACATGACATGGCACATGAGATGACATAACATGACACGAGACATAAAAATGATACATAACATGACAAGACACATGACATATAACATGACATTATATGACAAATGACACATGACATAACACATGACATGACACATGACATGATACAGGACATGACACGACGCATGACATGACATGACACGAAATGACACATGAAGCTACATGAAATGGCATGACATGACACATAGCATGACAAATGACACATGAGATGACATGACACATATGCTGTGTGTCATGCCATGTCATTTCATGTAAAGTCATGTGTCACGTCACACATGACATGATATGTAACATGACATGGCACATAACATTACATGACATTTCATGTCATGTCGTGTTATGTGCCATGTCATATAATGTGTAATGGCATGTGTCGTGTAATGTGTCGTGTCATGTTGTATTTCATGTCGTGTTTCATGTCTTGTGTCATGTGGTGTTTCATGTCGTGTGTCATAGTATGTGTCATGTCGCGTATAATGTCGTGTGTCTTGTCATATGCCATGTGTTGTGTCATATCGTGTTTCATGTAATGTGTCATGTCGTGTGTCTTGCCATGTGTCATGTCGTGTGTCGCTTTACGTGTCATCTTATGTGTCACTTTATGTGTCATGTTATGTGTCATGTTATGTGCCATGTCATGTGTCCTGTCGTGTATCATGTCGTGTGTCATGTCGTGTGTCATCTTATGTGTCATGTCATGTGTCATGTCATGCCATGTCATGTGACATATCATTCCTTGCTATGTCCTTAAGGGTTTGTGGACCTCCTCTAATGTCCATGAAAAGTGACATTTGGTCCCTCCTATCTCGAAACCTGGCGTTTTTTGAACCCAGAGTCTAAGGACTTTATTTGATCAGGATATTATAAACTACTTTATACCACAGTTTCAGCCAATTTGACCGGGACCATATTTTCCATAGATGTGTGCGGGGTCCTTTAGAAACGTAATAGTAAATCATTACTTTCAGCTGGAGGAGTTTTGAAGATAAAGGACATGGATGGCATCGACATCTTAGAAGAAGCGTTCTTGAGCGATGAAGATTTACGTCTCCTTTACAGGCGTTTTGATTGTACGAAACGTCACAAATCAAATGAGACAGAGGCACCAAACTAACTCAGAAGCTTGCCATCATTCTTCTTCCATATATGCACTGGATGGTTGTGAAAAAGTATAAACCAAAAATTATTATAGGGTCTGGTCACGCTGAGCGGCTCAAAAATTAACTTTTTCTTTCAAAGCAATCCATGAATTTTGTCTACTAAGGATGAATGGGACAGAAAATTAGGAGCCAAATTGTATTTATAAAATCTATCATTTTTCCCCTAATACATTATAGATGGATCAATTGATTCATAATACAATTTTCCACATTTTCATTATAAACTTACGGAAAAGTAACTTTTCGGCTAACTTTCGTTCCTCACTGTTTTTCCAATTCATGATTCATTTTTTCTGCATTTTTTAAACATCATTTCTTTAATACTAAATTACTAATTTCGATCTTTCTCAATAGTAAAATTACCAATATCGTAATATGTTTGAGATAAAAAGTTTGATTTTCAGGTTTATTATCGGAAAAACTACGTTTTTTATATAAATCGTAAAAATCCGATTCAGGCCAAACGGCGGAGTCATTTTGTCTGATTTTTTGTATAAATAATCGCTTTTTTCGAAAAAAATCTACTATTGAGCAGTTCTACTATTGAGCAGAGCATGGAGCAGGTAAAGCAGTTATCGTGCTCGGAATTCTTTTGCGCGACCCTAGCGGGAAAAGTAAAAACTACGATCTGTTATAATTCAAGTCTGCAGGTAATGGAGCGACCACTATGTATGTATGTATGTATACCATTAAGCCATTTCCCTTTCGGGGTAGGCGTGACACTACTCGATTCGGGTAGTGTTTCTAGGTGGATAGTTTCTTGTAGTAAATAACTACTACAAGTGTGGGCTCACCATACCAACAGCCAACAGCACGCAATATTCCCGAACGGTCACCCATCCGAGTGCTAACCGCGCCCAACACTGCTTAACTTCAGTGATCTAACGAGAACTGGTTTTTAAAGCATGGTATGGCCGTTGGTATGACCCACATTAATTCATTCAGGGGCGAACACACCGTATACGAAAACTAGGGGCCCCTACCCAAAGGAGTGGGTAAATTCCCAAAAGGTTGGGTGGGTGGAGTTTCTTGGTTGTGGATAATATCATGACATGCAGATTTGAAATAAAATAAAACTAAATAAGATAATATCACAAGTAAATGTACAAAAAAAAAGTTTGCAATATTCACGCCGAATCATTGTAAGGGAACAATTTTCGGCAAACTTACTCTGAAATTAGTACCTTTTGTACATTAAATGACAATATACAAGCTCTCTGTTTAAACGGGCAGATTATACAAACATGCAAGATATCGATAATATGTGTCGCTCAATTTCCTCCGAAAATACCAGATTGATTCGCATTAGACACAAACTTTGCATGTTTGCAAAACTCAGGGGCTGTCTGCAACAACCGGTTATAGAAGTCAAGCGCTTAGTATTTGGACCCTGAGAGCTTGTAAAAAATGTTCGTTATTGTAATGTTCCAACCACATAATTAAATTTGAAATTTCATTGCGCTTCTTCGTTTCCTCATGAGAAAAACTTATAGCACGTGTACTTGTTGTAACAAAAAGGAAATTCTGCTACTTTTTTCTACAAAATGGCCTCCTTTCAGCTAATTTGACTGTACGCTATGTACGCACTTGCACGTGATTTTCGTGAGCTTTTCAAGTGTTTATGAAAATTTTATGAAATCTTTCGTATTCGTTTATAATCATTTAAATATGTGAGATCGTTTGATATCTTTGCAATGTTTTGAAACCTTCGAAATGTAGTGGACTGTACCCTTTTTGACATTTTTGGAATTTTTGCATTCTTTTACAATCATTGCGGAATGTTTATGAAATTTTAGAAATATTTTGTAACGCTTTTGGAAATCCGTGGTATTCATTGGAAACGACTGAAATTGTCATGAAGTTTTTAATTAAAAAATTTGACATCGAAAAAAAAAAGAATGTTTCTGTCGACAAATGTCTGATTAATGCACTCGTTTATTGCAATTTGTTTAAAAAAATCATACAAAGTATTAACTAATTATTAATGTTGTTGAAATTGTCATGTAATTCTTAACTGAAATGACTGGCGTAAAAAAAACTAATTTTTTTGCTGTCAAATGCCCGCATGATACATTTGTTTCAAAAATCATACGATTAATCAAAAAATTAGTTTATCCAATTTTTGTTTGTTTATCATATAATATTGGAACATCTTTAAGGAATGTTACTTTATAACGCAAAAAAATACGTTTTTGCAAACTTCATTCAGAATCATGAATGTTGTGTAACTGCAGTTGAACCTCAACAATTCTTTTCGCAATGACCCATACAATCCAAATAAGAAAAGGGCGAGTGCCAAACAAATCAAGTGTAAATCGTAGAAAATGGATTCAGGCCAAACGGCGAAGCCATTTGGTCTGATTTTTTATATAAATAATCCAAAAGGTATACAGACTGCCGGTACATGTCACTTATTTCGAAAAAAATTATATTTTTCATGTAAAAATTAAAAGAAATAAATTGTCCTCGACTTCATTCAGGGGCGAACACACCGTATAGTCGTATACGAAAAATAGGGGCCCCTACCCAAATGAGTGGGCGAATTTCCGAAAGGTTGAGTGGGTGTAGGTGGTTGGGGGTGGATAATATCATGAATTGCAGACTTTAAGTAAAATGAAACTGCAAATGTGACTTTGCTTATAACATCGCTATTATTTAACAATTTTTATATTAATTTCCATTAAATGAATCTATTTTATCATAGAGATAGTACTTACTAAAATTTTGAAAATTGACGGGCACAAAATATGTCGTTTTTTAGAGAAAATTAGGCGATACATATTTTTGCGATTTGTGAAAAAAAAATTTTATACAGAGTTATGCGTATTTGAATTTTTGGCTTTGTTTTTCAAAAAAAAAAAAAATTTTTTTCTTTAAACTCGTATAAATTTTGACCTAATTGAGATATTTACGATTTATTTTCAGATTCTGGTAGAGTCGATTTTCTCAAAAAACCCACACTTATATTTTTTGCCAATTTTTTGTTGAATTTGTACTATCATAAGGAAAATATCTTGTGAGTTTAATGCGGGCTAAATAACTTTTGTGGGCAGGAGAATTTTCTTTTCATAAAATCGAATTTTCGCATTTTTCTTGAAAACAACAACAGATACAAACAATTTTTGAGAAAATAGTTTGCACTATTAAAAAAGTTCTACAAAAAGTTCTCTAACGCATTTATGATATCTTGTACCATTTCCGAGAAAAATGAAAAAATTCAATTTTCATAAACAAAAAATTGTCTTCATTCCTGGCTTATGGAAAAACCCACCATTTTTGTTAAATATTAAAAAAATATATACGTTCATATGAGAAAACTCCATGTTTTTGAATGAAAATTTTTTTTTCAATGCATTTAAATATATTTCACATTTATCCAGGTATTTTTCAACAATTTATAAAAACTTTATCTGAATCTCAGTTTAAGAAATAAGTAAATAATACCTGGATTAATATTTAACAAAAATGGTTGGTATTTCCATAAGCCAGGAATGAAGACAATTTTTTGTTTATGAAAATTGAATTTTTTCATTTTTCTCGGAAATGGTACAAGATATCATAAATGCGTTAGAGAACTTTTTGTAGAAATTTTTTAAATGTGGAAACTATTTTCTCAAAATTTGTTTGTATCTGTTGTTGTTTTCAAGAAAAATGCGAAAATTCGATTTTATGAAAAAAAATTCTACTGCCTACAAAAGTTATTAAGATGACACCGTCCTGACATGCGAAAATAAAGCCCTCTGTACCTGAATTGAGCCCTGATGATTTGAGGAAAGCAAAAGTTTGCTCCTTCGACAAGGACTGTTTTTCTACATTTCTGTGAAAGTTTCCGTGCATATGCTTGTCGAGTAGCTAGTGGTGAAATTTTCCAACCTCTGCTTTCTTTACTTCGGCTTTTAGACGTGAAGCATCTAGATGGAGCAATGCACTTTCTTCACTTCTGATGTTAAAATTCAGGCCAAGGGTCTCGACAGCTTGCTCCGCGGCTTTGTAAAGGAACGCTCCTTCGCTAATCATCTCGCTGTTTCTGACCATCTTTAGGAGACGATCTCTGCCATTCGCAACGATGTAAGCTGTACTTAAAACAATTCGGTTATGAAGACACTGGAGATTCAGAAGTCCGCGTCCGCCTTGACGGCGTGAAATGTATAATCGCGGAACTGACGAATTGATATGCAAGCTTTTATGCATATGCATGATCTTACGCGTGGTGACATCAAGGGCCTCAAGCTCGTTCTTCGTCCATTGAACCACCCCAAACGAGTAGAGCAGAACCGGGACGGCAAGCATGTTAGTCGCAGATACCTTGTTCAATGTCGACAGATTGGAAGACCAAAGCTGTCGAAGAAGATGCTTGTATCTGCTTCGGAGAGACTCCTTCACTGATGTTACGTCCTGAATGCGGCTTTGAGGCACGGCCAGGTATGTATAGGTCTCTCCAGTGTTAAGATGTCTCAGGGTCCTTGGGAACGCCAGTAATCTTTCCTTTCTTCATGTGAATTTTGGCACACTTGTCCAAACCAAAATCCATCCCAATCTCTCCTGTGTAGTTCTTGACGATATTTATAGTAGTTTAAAGTTTTATTTTGCCAGCGGCATAGATCTTCAGGTCATCCATATAAAATACATAAATGACCTTATGCTCACGCTGATTAGTGTCGCCACAGAGGTATCCAGGAGAATTTCGTAGTGCGAGAGATAGAGGCAGAAGTGTGATGCAAAAAAGCAAGGGGCTCTTTCTATCCCCTTGAAAGACGCCCCTCTGGAAGGTGACATTCGTCGTCAGACGAAAATTCCTAGATAAGATGGTAAATCTAGTTTTCCGAAGAGGCATCAATCTCTCTATGCATCTCACAATGTGTGGATATACCTTCAAGCTTTCCAACAGACTGATAATAAGTCTATGAGAGGTTGAATCGAAAGCTTTCTGGTAGTCAATCCAGGCCATTGACAGGACGCGCTGATGGACTGTAGCGTCTTTACAGACACACCTGTCAATCAGCAGGTTCTCTCGACAGCCTGCTACACCTTTTGTCGAGCCACGTTGTTCGTACATCTCTCGCCATACAGGCTCAATTCGTCGAACAATCCTGTTGTTTAGGACAGCTGTAAAGATATTATACAGTGTGTTCAAACAAGTTATTGGCCTGTAATTCTCTGGTTTGGACAAGTTTCCTTTTTTCGGTAGGAGTATAGTGCGTCCTAACACCAGCCACTGCGGAATGGGCGTCTCCGACTTTAAATATGAGGTGAATATGCGGGCCAAATGTTGGTGTATAGAAGTAAACTTCTTCCACCAAAAGTTCTTGATACAATTTGGTCGAGCACCGGAAAATTTCTTCGTGCCTCTAAGTGCTTTTTTCACCTCTTCGGCAGTGACTGATGGGCACTTCTCCTCAGATTTAATGAGGCTGTCGCAAAACTCCTTGAAGCGGATGATATTTTCAGTATCTTCTTTCAACTCTAATGTTTTCGGGATCTTGTACACCTCTCTCCAAAAAGTCTCTACCTCCTTGGGCTTGGATGAATTTTTTACAAAAGCAGAGGGATCACTGAAGAGGCGTGATGGGTCAGCGAGAAACTGTGGATTCTCCCTGATCCATCTCTCCCTCTTCTGATACAGGTACTTATAATCGACAAAACGCAGGCACAACAGATAATCAATATGTTGTCCCTCACAATGCAAGATTATTGAAATACTTCAATTGTCATATCAATGTTGAAATGGTGTCTACTATTAGTTCCGTGAAATATTTATACAAATATATCTAAAAAGGACAGGATGCTGCTGCCGGTGTAGTTACTGACGCTGGAAGCAATGAAAACGTCATTCATCATGATGAAATTAGAAATTTCTTAGAAACACGATACGTCAGTCCTGTTGAAGCATGTGATCGTATCTACGCGAGGTAATTGCAACATAAAAGACATGCAATTATAAGATTACCACACGGAAAGAAATTTTAGACAGTTGCGGCGTTCGCAGTAGGTTAAGCGCAACCACGATGTCAAAGCGACGGCAACGCCAACTTTAGGAACGTGTCGGCCTCATAAAGTTAGTACAACGCTGCTCTCTTCTATCAGGGCACACTGCCGTCCCTAAGTAGAGAACGCAGTCGACTATAATGTTACTAAAGTAGCTGATCGGCGCCGATCTTAATTTTTCATCATAATTAACATCTAAATTTAAATTATTTACTGTACGTTTCTATTTTATTACGTATACTAAAGTCTTTAAATGAAGATACGAATGAGCCTAAAACTATACGGAACATCACTTAAATTTTTGAGGTTATGTTTTTTCTACATTTCTGCTGTTGAATAATGATACTTTCATTCAAATTTTTTGAAGCGAAGTCAAGTTAATCAGTGTACGCTTTCCCCAATCAGAGTACTTAAAATATAATTTATTGTAGCAAGAGAAGAAAAATGCAATCCATCGACAAATTATTCAATCGAACCAAACATAACAGTTTTAGAATATATGAAGTCAGTCTCTTAATGAAACATGCACTTATAAATTATAATATTGAAATAAGTATTTAAAATCCATATAAGCATTAATATATACGTAAATATTATATCCAAACAAACATATCTATAATATACATGCTGTAGGTTATGTTAATAAGTTACCCCTAGAGATTTCGTAAAGGCTAAGAAAATACTGATATTTTTCTAAAAACTGCTCCATTGATATTCCTTTATGAGGACTTTACCACATTACAGTTATTTAAACTACTCTAGAACTTAAAAATAAAAGCGAGAGATGTGCGAAACCGCCCGTCCGTCTTTCAAAACGATGCGAAAGCGCGACTACTATACCACGTTTTAGGTCTGTCGCTGTTTCAAAAATCTGATGTAACATACGCGCCACACAGGGAACGTAACGTTCCCTGACTGAGAGAGCAGTCGTCATAAACAGAGGGCGCATTGTTGCCCTACAGTTTAACGCACCAGAGGTACGTGTGAGTGCCGCTGCTGTACAAAATTTCTTTCCGTGCAGTACATTTGCCTAATCAGCAAAGTGTAACTATTGATGATGCTCAAAGTGAAAATGCTAGGAGAGCTGCGTTGGAGAAAGAAACGATGTTGATAAATTATTTCACTCTAAATCAACCTGATCAGGATGCAAAGAAATATATATATATATATATATATATATATATATATATTCCGAAATTTCATCTTACTATGTGTTTAAAAAGCAGAGTGGATCAAATACATACAGTTGGAAGGAACGTCAAGCAAACTTCAAGGTTATTGAACGAATGTATTCTGTCAGTCCGTCCCAAATAGAACTATTCCATCTTCGATTATTATTAATAACAGTTAAAAGGGCTATGAGTTTTGAAAAACTCAGAACAGTTGATGGACAAACTTACGATACTTTCCAAAGTACATGGTTAGCATTAGGTCTAATCGAGGATGATGCAGAGTGGGATCGCGTGATGTCAGAAGGAGAAGTTTGGATGATGCCGCCCCAATCGCGACGTTTATTTTTACGTATTTTAATATACTGCCAACCTATCCATCCAGAAGAACTATGGAATAAATTTAAAGATCCTATGGCACACGATTTTCAGAGGGATCATAGTATATTTGAAGCACATAGAAGAGCATATATGTGACGTGCGCCGAAAAAAGGGGGGTTCCTCTGAAAAGCAAGATTTTTCAGGGCGGGCATTCGAAGTGGACCGGACAGACGCGACTTTTAGAAGAGAGAGAACACTCACGAAATCTTCCCTCTCCATTTACCACTTAATTCTCACGAGGAAAGAGATAGGTCGTAGACGCGGCTCACGGACGGGTATAGATGAGACGCGGTGATGTAGTGGTGAGTGGTGGGAGGTGTTTCACGGGATGTCGAGCTCTCGAGCGAAAGCCTGATTTCTCGGGTACCTAACAACTCAATTATTAGCAATAATAACGTTCGAAATTTTGTTTCGATGGTTTCATTACAAAGAGCAACTCAAAAACTATCGAAAGGTGTAAAAACCTCGATTTCGACTTTTTTAGAGTAAGCCCCCTTTCTTCGGCGCACGTCACATATATTCAGATAAATACCTATCTCAATTATGAAAGAATGGATCTTAGTTTCTTTCCAACGATGCCACAATCAACGGAATTTGAGAACGATGTTCATCTTCAAGATGGCGAAGAGGTATCGCTTGCTCATCATGAAAAAGTCGGTACGGTTCAATACAACACATTGAACCCAACACAAAGAGATGTTGTTGACAAAATCTTAAATGTTGCATTGTCGAGTGAAGAAAGAGATTCTACTTAATGTTTTTATATTGATGGACTAGGTGGCTCAGGAGAAACATATATTTATACTACCGCATACCATTTGTTGGAAGCGAAGGGGAGAAAATATGTACAATAACCTTCACAGGTATTGCTGCGATATTTTTCCTCATGGAAAAACTGTACGTAAGACTTTCGGTATGCCAGTTCCTCTGTTCTCCAATTCCGTTTCACGTATAAAAAGTCAATCTAAATATGCACAATACTTTTATAAATGTTGACTTGCCATTTGGTGGAAAAATTATGATTTTAGGACAAGATTTTAGACAATTATTGCCTGTAAAAACTCATGCAACTTGCAGCGAATTGGTAAACATATCGATTAAATTTAGCTCACTTTGGAAACATTTTTTCGTATTCTCATTGACAGAGAATATGCGTACTCTGATTGGGCAACAAGAATTCGCTGGGTATTTATTGTCCGTTGAAGATGGGAGTTTGAATAACAATGACAATTCCTTACTAGCACCAGAACAATGTTTGGCTCCCAGAACTGATATAGTGCAAACAATGTTTCATAAGATTATACAAGAACGAAGATTTGGAGATATAGCAAATACAACTATATTATCAGCACGAAATGTTGATGTCGAAGAAATCAATTCTAGCGTAGTTGAGCTATTAGACAAGACTACTGAACGACTTTATACCAGTGTCCAAAGTGTTCAAAACTGTGATAATGGGGATATCACCGACGCAATACCTGCACGGCCGCTTCCCTCTGAGCTTGTAAGACCGCACTGTGAATAGCCTCGATGCATCCAGGCGGCAGGGCCACAGCAGTGACAGGGACGGCAGAAAACGTTGTAGGTAAGGGGTTCGTTACCTGATCCTTACTAGCAGGGTCGATACCTCCACTTAGCAGGGAGCTTTGATCCAAATCTGAAGAGGTGTCGCTAGCTTTCGGTGATTTGCAGTTCACGCAAATAAAATCGATTATTACCTTTTTGAGATCATCAAATTCTTTCTTTGACAATCCGACATTGACAAAGGCTAAGTGGCTGAATACACCACACTTTATGCAGGAAACAGCACCCTGCGAACTTCTGGATATTGTCTTATTACACTCGAGACAAGAATCCATAGCAATACGTATTAACTGCGCGAGAACTGTCGACCTCCGAAACTGAAAAACAGACTTTTAAGCAGCAAAGAGCCCAAAAATCACGAAATGCAACATATACACTGCACTCCAGACACAAATACAATCACTGAGATACAATACTCGGCTGCCGAGTGTCGTGTAGTGTCATGTGGCAGCTCTTCTATAATTTTCATTTGAGACCTGACATTGTTACTTATATTGGCTAAATTTGTTTTGTGAGTGTGCGTGGTCCTCTATTTCATTCTAAAATTGTTTTTTGAGTGAAGTAAAGATAAATTAGTTGGTGTTTTTGATTGAAAAGAAAAGTGACTCGAGTTTGCTGTCCTATCAGTACTGAAAGTCTTGTGCCACCTATGGAATTCTCAACTTTTCTCAGCTCTAGTATCTATATATCTTCGCCTACTTCTAAATAACTCGTGTTGTAAGAAAGTGTGGTGCTCTTTCTGCCGTATAATTATTTTCCATCTAATTCAACAGTGGGAGGTTGTAGTGATTTTGAGTGGTTCGAGAGTCTGCCACTAATCTCTTCGGTAAACATTTTTAAGCGTATAAAACCAGCCGTCTTTCGAAGGTACATAATTGCATTACTACCAAAACAAGAACTTTTGTTTACCATGTCCAATTTAAAACAAATCGTGTACACAAAAAGTTGAAAATTAATTTTCCATCACCAAAAAAGTGTCAAATCCGACCAAACGTGCCTTTGAAGTCGTAGAATCGCACTTATACGGTTGACTTTCACATAGAAGTAATAAAATGTTACATTTTTGAAGTTGATAATGTTAAACCTATTACCCAGAGAAAATAAAATAAAAAATCCTATGTCCGGATGTCGGTCAAATCCGACAAAACGTGCCCTTGAAATCGTAGAATTTTAAAGTTGCACACCAGTACCGATTTCATTTTAACTTTTTGGTTCATTTTGCCGCTCACTATTGCTATACTCGAAAGATGTGGCAGGAAAGGAATTTTCAAAATAAATATCAATTGATTGCGGGTATTTTATCCACAAACACCTAAATGTATCACCTAGCAATCGATACTCTCCACCGACGTCATTCAAAATAAATGGAAAAACCATCCTCAGAAGCCACAGCTTGAACGAGTTGAAACAAAAATTTCTTCGCTCTCTTTTTCATGAATTGTTGTGTTATTATAAGATTTTCTGTAAATGAATTACCTGTTGAGGGGATTCTGGATCGAAGACTTTTTAAATGAAATAAGTATGCTGTATATTACAATTTTTTTTCGTGTACTATTTCGTTTTTTCGCGTTTTAAACCATGTACAATGACATAAAATGTCATTTTGAAAAAGTAGTTTAAATTTTTATCGAAGGAACAATTTTTCACAGGGGTTACTTTTTGTTCCGGATTTCATTGTTGTAGATTAGGATTATACCATCACCAACCCCGCTAAATTTTTTTCGAAATTCATAAGCCGATATTGGGCAGATGAGGTATCCTGGGATGTCGTCCTAATATTAGCACAATACAGTTCTTTTTTGCCAGAAGCACGTCTCCGCAATTAAGTAATAAAAGGGATTAAGTGTTAGGGATTTCAGTGTTACCTACCGGTAACATTTTTGTTCCTCTGAGTGAAAGAAACAGCTCATAAAAAGATCATAAAGACGGAACTGTCACTGCCGAAGTGACGGCCGGTAATCTATGGCAATCCTTGGGAATTTTTCGAGGGCCCCAACGGTGTCATGAGGAAACGAGCTGTGCAAAGTCACATCCTCCAACTATAGGGGAGTGACGCGACGCATACAAACGTGGCTCGACAGCCGCTGTACGTTCCTTCACCTGCCAACAAACGCGCCTTCATTTCATGAATGTGAAGTTCGCAAAGTTTACAAAAAACGGAAAAAATGAGAAATTACATATTTGGAAAGTCAAAATGTTTTCACTGAATATGGCAGTTCTCTCCAGTCCCCAAATCACCCCCTTAGGTTTAAAAAATTCTGTACAAATACAATAATTCCAAAAGTCTACTTTTTTCAAAGATTATTGTTGAATTTCATGCCAAAAGCGGCACCAAACAGTTTCAACGCTCCAGCGGATGTGGATCCCACAAGAAATGAACCGCTCAAGTTGAAATAATTCATTATCAATACAATATTTTGAAAAGCCACGATGTTTGCGATGATTACTACCGCTTTTTATGGCAAAAATATAATGATTTCAAAAGCCAAACATTTGGCAATGATTATTGTAGAATTTCATGCCGAAAGCAACATTTAAAAACTGCATACCTCTCATGAATGTGGAACATGCGCAAAATCATCCCCTTAAATTTACAAAATTCCGTAAAAATATAATAATGCGCTATAGGAATGAAACCTTTTGGTGGACTTTTGGCCACACCATTATTGAAAAACTTTGGACTTTTGAAATTATTTTACTTCTAGAAAGTTTTACCGAAATTTTTAAACCTGAGGGGGTTATTTGGAGTGGGTTCCACATGCGCTAGAGGGATGAAAGTTTTGAATGGTGCTATTGATATGAAATTCTACAATGATTGTTAAAAAAGTTTTTACTTTTGAAATTATTGTATTTTTACAGAATTTTCCAAAGCAAACAGGGGTGATGTGGGGTACGTTTCACCCGCATTAGAGTGATTATACTTTTTGGTGGTGCTTTTGGCATTAAATGCTACAGTATTTGTGTGTGCAATAGTTGTGTGTGCAATAGTTGTGTGTGCATCAGTGCAAAAAATGCACGATTTGAGCTTTCAATGGGATATTTGGTTGGAGTTAACCGACATCCGGACACGGGATTTTTTATTTTATTTTTCCTTTCATTTCCCCTGGGTAATGGTTTCAATAATATTAACTGTAAAATTATAAAATTTTATTACTTCTACGTAAAAATCGACCGTATAAGTCGAATTACACGATTGCAAGGGCACATTTGGTCGGATTTGAAACTTTTTTGGTGATGGAAAATTAATTTTGTACTCTTTGTGTACACCTCGTGAATGATGTGTGTCGACATTTAAAGTTAAAAAGCAGTACATTTTTTTGGGGGAGAAAATAACATTTTTGCAACAACATTTTTCTTGCTCCCATTTTTTAAGGGTAAAATTCAAAAAACTGAAAGTGCCAATGTCTTTTAGAAACACTACCCTACAGTAAAACGAAAAAAATGAGAAATTGGAAATAAAATATTCGTAAAAATTAGTGTGAAACCGTCAGACTCGGAGGTTTGGTCGGATCTGACCAACATACGGAAATAGGATTTTTAATTTTATTTTTGCTTTTATTGACTCTGGGCAATAGGTTCAATAATCTCGAATTTAAAAATGTAACATTTTCTTACTTCTATGTGAAAATCGACCGTATATGTCCACTTACGCCATTTCCAGGGCTTTGACCGATATCCGGACATAGGATTTTTGATTTAATTTTTCCTTTTATTTCCTCTGGCTAATAGGTTTAAAAATATAATTTGACCCATATCCGGACACAGGATTTTTGATTTGATATTTCCTTTTATTTCCTCTGGGCAATAGGTTTAACAATATCAATGTTGAAAATTTAACATTTTATTAATTCTACATGAAAATCGACCGTGTAAATCCAATTATACGATCTTAGGGCACGCTTGGTCAGATTTGACCGATATCCGGAAATAGGATTTTTTATTTTTCCTTTTATTTCTTCTGGAAAATAGGTTTAACAATATCAACTTCAAAAATTTTAAATTTTATTACTTCCATGTCAAAATCGACCGAATAAGTCCGATTATACGATTTCAAGGACACGTTTGGTCGGATTTCACCGACATTCGGACACTCCGAATGTCACGTAGAATTTATCCTAATTCACCGTGACGGTTTTAGAGGATGCTGACCCGAGGGGGTAGGTCGTAACTCATCCGCCCTTTTCATTGTTGCATCCTGACACGATTCGATAGTAGAAAATCGGTTAACCCGTTCAATTTCTGTTGGGAGTTTTGGTAATTTTGCATTTTATTCAAGATTACCTTCAATACTGAGACCAATTTTCCTAATCCTTTTTAAAAAAATTTTTTCAATTATATCGTTTTCACATTTTTCTTTCAAATGTTTCTGTTCACCATATCTCGAAAAGTAACAGAGATATAATCATGAAATTTTGATGAAGATTGATATCTCGGATTGATATCCAGGTCGGATAGGTACTTTGTACTTTCATAAGAAGATATCTTAAATCATTTTTTTCAACTTGTTTTTTTTTTGTTAAAAATTAATTTTGTCCACTGAAAATTTAACTTCCATTTTTTCTTGAATATTGCAGGTAATAATAAAATACATCAGAATTGAAGTATTTTTTTCATTTTAAAATAACATTGAAAATTATTTTACCTTTTTCCTTGAAAGTTTGTTAAAAATTGAACGATTTAATTTAAATATTTAATTTAATAATACTTTGGTAGAAAGCAATCTTCTTACTTGACATGCAATCTTTCTTTGTTAAAAATGCAACTATTTGGTTCGAAATTACTCTTTTTTATTTAAGAAATCAACTGCTTCGTTTCAAATGCATCTATTTGACTGAATTAAACTGATGCTTTTTATTTAACCCTAATAGCACGGAACGTTCCTGGAACGTTCCGCGGACACCTTCGGAACGTTCCACTGGAACGTTCCCGGGACGTGTAAAATGTCCGCCCCTTGGGAACGTTCCAGTGGAACGTTCCAGGGACGTTCCACTGGGACCTGAGGGGAACCTTCCATTATTGTTATTTTTAACAACAATTATCTCGTAAACCGTAAGAGATAGGTAAGAATGGATGTCATTTTTGAGTTTTGAGTACCGCATATACTACACAATAATATGATATCCGTATCATAAATTAACATCGATTTTTACCTATCACTTGCGGTTCACGCGTTATTTATTGATAATAATAACAATAACGTTAATTTATGTTTGGAACGTTCCACCGGAACGTTTCTGGAACGTTCCCAAGCGGCGGACATTTTACACGTCTCGGGAACGTTCCTGGAACGTTCCGAAAGTTCCGTGCTGTTAGGGAAGATTATCACCTGCTTTCTTTGAAATGTGAATCATGACATGTTTTGTAGAGAAGTCATAAGCTCTTTCGCTTGAAAATGAAGCTACAGTTTCAATTTCTATATTTTTTAGACTTTTTATACTCTTATTTTTGCTCAGTACTTGTAAGGTACAATAATACGTTAAAAGTTGAAAATGCATTTTTGTTTTGTAGAAAATTAAAACTGAAATTTTTTGAGTTGAAAATACAACTATTACTTTGACAATTTAAATATTGTGTTCAAGTATTAACTTTTCCGATTAAAACGTCAACGATCTTCTAAAAATTTCGTCTTCCTTAGCTTGGAAAGTCATCTACTTTGGCAAGTTGTACTTGGCAATCATTTCAATAATGTCAGGATCTATTTGAAATGCATTCTTCATCCACTTTGAAGACACTTTAAAGACGATTGGAAAGAAAAACGATCACTTTCTATCTATAAGTGGTCAAACTATGCATTTGTCTCTTAAATTTGGTTGTAACATAAACAAATAATATTTTGATTCTTTAACAAGTCGTTGTCGCTAAATATCACCATTCATGTAATTTCAAGACGATCAGAAAGAAAAAGGATCACTTCCTATCTATACGTGTCCAAACTGTGCATTTGGTTATCAAATTTGATTATGACATAAACAAAAATCAATATCGATTGATAATTCTTCATCACTAAACATCAAAATTTTTGTAATTTGAAGACGATTAGAAAGAAAAACTACTATTCTCTGTCTGTAAATGACCACATTATGCATTTGTTTAGAAAAAAAATAATATCGAGTGACAATTCTTTGTCACTACATATCATCACTTATGTCATTTCAAGAAGAGTAGAAAGAAAAGAGAAAAATTTCTACGCATAAATGGTCAAAGTATGCATTTCTTTATAAAATTTGTTTATAACAAAAAAAAA
>CAKNXH010063044.1:53033-99832 GCA_932178445.1 Andricus quercusramuli
AAAAAAAACGATTGCTTTCTGTATATAAGTGACCAGACAATGCATTTGTTCATAAAATTTGTTTATACAATAAAGAAATAATATCGAATGACCAATCTCAATCACTAAATATTACCACTCAGATAATCCGAAAGTACTGAGAAAGAAAAACGATTCCATTCTGCCAAAAACCGCCTAAGCAATGCATTTGTTTACATAATTTTTTTATAAAGTAAACAAATTATACCATCCAACAAATTTTCAAGACCAAACATGATCCTGCTGATACAATCAAGCAATGTCGCCTTACAAATATACTTTGCAAGCTACATTTCCAATGTGTTGACATTTTTTAAATATAATTTGTTTATAACAATTACATTCCATATCGTGTACACTGTTTATATTTTTCGGAAACTTCGACATTCATTTTTGTCGAGAATGGGATCAATTACGTCACTGATTTGAAGATAGAAGATAAAAATTTAACAAATGTCCCATTTTCCTTCTTTCTTTATTTATACAAAAAATATAAAGTGACAAAAATTAAAAAATCTGATCCATTGACGCTCTTCTGCAACTATCGCTGAGAACTTTTGCAAAAAATTGAATATCGGTGAAGAGTTGCAGGCTGTCGGTAATTTTGAATAGTAAATTCCCGATTCAGCCCAGTGTGCGCCGCCGAGAAGCGAGGAGGGCAGCGCGCCGCGCCGTCGCGTTGTGCCCCCGGTCAAAATTACGGCGCGAAAAACTTCCGCAGGTGATTTAGTTTCGTCTTTCTCGAAAAATAAAGACAAATGCAATGAAATCAGATAATTGCACATCGGATGAGTTAATTGATTACTTAATTGATGATTATTCTATGAATTAGTAGACATTTTGGCAATATAAGGTATATATACATACTTTGACAATTCATACATGTAGAAATTGATCCTTTTTCTTTCTAATCGTCTTAAAATTACATGAATGGTGATATTTAGTGACAACGACTTGTGAGAAAATTGAAATATTCTTTGTTTATGTTACAGCCAACTTTAAGAGACAAATCGTCTTCAAAGTGTCTTCAAAGTGGATGAAGAATGCATTTCAAATAGATCCGGAAATTATTGAAATGATTGCCAAGTACAACTTGCCAAAGTAGATGACTTTTCAAGCTAAAGAAGACGAAATTTTCAGAAGATCGTTTACGTTTTAATCGGAAAAGTTGATATTTGAACACAATATTTACATTGTCAAAGTAATAGTTGTGTTTTTAACTCAAAAAATTTCAGTTTTAATTTTCTACAAAACAAAAATGCATTTTCAACTTTTAACGTATTATTGTACCTTACAAGTACTGAGCAAAAATAAGAGCATAAAAAGTCTAAAAAATATAAAAATTGAAACTGTAACTTCTTTTTCAAGCGAAAGAGCTGATGACTTCTCTACAAAACATGTAATGATTCACATTTCAAACAAAAAAGATGATACTCTTAAATAAAAAGCAGTTTAATTCAGCCAAGTAGATGCATTTGAAACAAAGCAGTTGATTTGTTAAATAAAAAAGATTAATTTTTCACAAAATAGTTGCATTTTCAACAAAGAAAGATTGTATGTCAAGTAAAAAAATTGCTTTTCTACCAAAGTATTATCAAATTAAATATTTAAATTATATCATTCAATTTTTAAGAAACTTTCAAGGAAAAAGGTAAAATAATTTTCAATGCTAATTTAAAATGAAAAAAATACTTCAATTCTGATGACAAAATTAATTTTTAACAAAATAATTCAAGATATCTTCTTATGAAAGTACAAAGTACCTATCAGACCTGGATATCAATCTTCATCAAAATTTCATGATTATATCTCTGTTACTTTTCGAGATATGGTAAACAGAAACATTTGAAAGAAAAATGTGAAAACGATATAATTGAAAAAAAATTTTTAAAAAGGATTAGGAAAATTGGTCTCAGTATTGAAGGTAATCTTGAATAAAATGCAAAATTACCAAAACTCCCAACAGAAATTGAACGGGTTAACCGATTTTTTACTATATTTTTTTAATCTTCTCGTAATTATGTAATGAACCTAATGCATCATATTAAAATTCAATTTCTGCATATTTTAATAATTATCAATTTCGTTCAAGCGGCTCGAATCGTGTCAGGATGCAACAATGAAAAGGGCGGATGAGTTACGACCCAGCCCCTGGGGTCAGCATCCTCGAAAACCGTCACGGTGAATTAGGATAAAGTCTACGTAACATTCGGAGCGCCTGTTTTAGGTTCAACGAGGGTACTTTCCCGGTGGCGGATTGCTCGTTTACAGGCGCAGAAATGAACCACATTTTTGATCAATTGAAAAAAAAAAAAAAACAAGACCATTTTTCAAAAAACAGAGGCTGAGATATTGGGCATTATACCCTTGAGATTATGTGGTTAAAATATCACATCGAACAATTCATCCGTGTAGGAGGAAAATGGGCGTGAGTAAGAAAAAAGCTAAAACTCGGACGGGACCAAGCGCCTTAACGCAACTAAAAGAAAAACAGTGCATATATTCTGATCTAATGCACCGATTTTCACGAAACAAAAAATACTTAAACAATATGAAACATTCCGAGTACCGTGAAAAGGGTGAAACATAATAACTTTCTAAATTTGGAAGGAAAAGTGAGACCTTGCCATTATAACCTGAAATGAATGAAGATGAAAGAATGTACAACCAAATCATTTCATCAGGAATAATTGCAGAATGAATTAAAAGCTGTCCCAGCGGAATCCCATATTGCTCAAAATTTAAAGATCTCTGAAAAGCTGAAAACATAAAAATTCGTGGTGCAATTCACTCATTTGATTGAGTTGCGAAAAATACTGCATTAGGAACAGTTCAATAACCCATTTCCACTCTTTCACATCATCCCATTTCACCACCAAGTGAAAGGAATGTCCTACCTAGCGAAATTCTCCATTAAAAAAATGCTGGCAGCGCATCGACGAGGAGAATCGATCAAAAATGGAAATGGCAGTTGGGCGAACTTCTTCACCCGAGTAAGAAGTCTCGAAAAGGATCTCTTTCCAGAGATCCGGTAACGCCCGTCCCAGTTAAAATTTACCACGGTACCTCGACGTTAACCCTTTACGGTTAGTTTCACAAGGTTAATATTATCAGTCCAAGAGAGGCAAAGATTAGAGAAAGGGGTAGACGGATTGCTCCCCGGAATTGAAATTGTTAGTCCGGAGTAGGCCAATATTCAAAGGGGGGTAAATATGAAAAAGTGAATAGCTTCTCCTGACCAGGGCGCGTTTTGAACACAACCATTGTAAAATGATGTGAAAGGATTTGTTCTTTATTTTAACGGAGTGCAAGTCGAACTTTCAAAATTTCAAGCGAAAGCCGCTTCAAGGTATAAATTCAGACAACGCAAAAGAGGAATGCCCTCCAAAAATTAAATTACGGACTGCCTTCACCCCTTTCGGTAATTTTAAGAACTGAAGTGTACTACGGCAAGGGGTGAGTACAAAAGTTGTATCGTTCCGATTTTATTTTCATCTCTGTGAATCTGATATCATGCCCTGTATGATAACATCATGATCATCATTCTGTAAACAAAATTGAGTTTATTTTTATCTTTTAGAACTTCAACCCACCTACTGCTAATTTCACTAATTATATAAAAATAAGAAATGTTAGATGAACGAAGAAGGAATTTTCACTGATTAAACCACAGGTTATATCCACTTAGATAAGGGGAATTCACTGCACGATCACCCACAAAAATTAAAAATTCATTAAACAGGATTCTGAAACCGTACATGTCCACTCACACGATTGCAGGGGCACGTTTGGTCGGATTTGACCGATATCCGGAAATAGGATGTTTGATTTTATTTTCTCCATTTATTTCCTCTGGGTAATAGATTTAACAATATCAATTTTAGAACTGTAACATTTTATTAATTCTACATGAAAATCGACCGTGTGAATCCAATAATACGATTTTAGGGTACGTTTGGCCGGATTTGACCGATATCCGGAAATGGGATTTTTTATTTTATTTTTCCTTTCATTTCATCTGGGCAATAGGTTTAACAAAATCAACTCTAAAAATATGAAATTTTATTACTTCCATGTCACAATCGACCGTATAAGTACGACTATACGATTTCAAGGGCACGGTTGGTCGGATTTGACCGACATCCGGATATAGGCTGTTTGACTTTATTTTTCCTTTTATTTCCTCTGGTAATAGGTAAACAATATCAACTTTAAAAATATAACATTTTATTACTTCCATGTCAAAATCGACCGTATATGTCCAATCACACGATTGCAGGGGCACGTTTGGTAGGATTTGACCGACATGCGGACATAAGATTTTTGATTTTATTTTTATTTTTGTTTCCTTTTGGCAATAGGTTAAACGACATAAATTTTAAAAATTTAACATTTTATTAATTCTACCTAAAAATTGACAGTGTAAATCTAATTATACGATTTCAGGACACGTTTGGTCGGATTTCACCGACATTTGGACATAGGATGTATGATTTTATTTTTCCTTGTATTTCCTCTGGGCAGTAGGTTTAACAATATCAACTTCAAAAATGTAGCATTTTATTACTTCCATGTAAAAATCGACCGTACAAGTCGGATTATATGATTTCAAGAGCAGGTTTGGTCGTACTAGACCGAAATCCGGACATAGGTTGTTTGATTTTATTTTCTCCTTTTATTTCCTCTGGGCAATAGTTTTAACAATATCAACTTAAAAAAATTAACATTTTATTACTTCTATGTCAAAATCGACCGTATATGTCCAATCACATGATTGCAGGGGCACGTTTGGTCGGATTTGACCGACAGCCGGACATATTATTTTTGATTTTATTTTTATTTCCTTTTGGCAATAGGTTCAATGATATCAATTTTAAAAATTTAACATTTTATTAATTCTACATTAAAATCGATCGTATTGATCCAGATATACGATTTCAGGGCACGTTTGGTCGGATTTGACCGACATACGGACATAGGATGTTTGATTTTATTTTTTATTATATTTCCTCTGGGTAATAGGTTTAACAATATCAACTTTAATTACATTTTATTACTTCCATGTAAAAATCGACCGTACAAGTCCGATTATATGATTTCAAGAGCAGGTTTGGTCGTACTAGACCGAAATCCGGACATAGGTTGTTTGATTTTATTTTCTCCTTTTATTTCCTCTGGGTAATAGATTTAACAATATCAATTTTAAAACTGTAACATTTTATTAATTCTACATGAAAATCTACCGCGTAAATCCAATTATACGATTTCAGGACACGTTTGGTCGGATTTCACCGACATTCGGACATAGGATGTATGATTTTATTTTTCTTTGTATTTCCTCTGGGCAATAGGTTTAACAATATCAACATTGAAAATGTAACATTTTATTACTTCTATGTCAAAATCGACCGTATCTGTCCAATCACATGATTGCAGGGGCACGTTTGGTCGGATTTGACCGACATCCGGACATGAGAATTTTTATTTTATTTTTGCTTTTATTTCCTCTGGGCAATAGGTTTAACAATATCAATTTTAAGAATGTAACACTTTATTAATTCTACATTAAAATCGACCGTGTAAATCCAATTATACGATTTTAGGGAACGTTTGGCCGGATTTGACCGATATCCGGAAATAGGATTTTTTATTTCATTTTACCTTTTATTTCATCTGGGCAATAGGTTTAACAAAATCAACTCTAAAAATATGAAATTTTATTACTTCCATGTCCAAATCGACCGTATAAGTCCGACTATACGATTTCAAGGGCACGGTTGGTCGGGTTTGACCGACATCCGTATATAGGATGTTTGACTTTATTTTTCCTTTTATTTCCTCTGGTAATAGTTTTAACAATATCAACTTGAAAAAATTAACATTTTATTACTTCTATGTCAAAATCGACCGTGTAAATCCAATTATACGATTTCAGGACACGTTTGGTCGGATTTCACCGACATTCGGACATAGGATGTATGATTTTATTTTTCCTTGTATTTCCTCTGGGCAATATGTTTAAAAATATCAACTTCAAAAATGTAACATTTCGTTACTTCTATGTCAAAATCGACCGTACATGTCCAATCACACGATTGCAGGGGCACGTTTAGTCCGATTTGACCGACATTCGGACATAAGATTTTTGATTTTATTTTCTCTTTTGCTTCCTCTGGGCAATAGATTTAATAATATCAACTTTAAAAATGTAAAATTTTATTACTTACATGTCAAAATCGACCATATAAGTCCGATTATATGATTGCAATGGCAAGTTTGGTGGGATTCGACCGACATGCGGACATAGGATAATTCATTTTATTTTTCCTTTTATTTCCTCTGGGTAATAGATTTAACAATATCAACTTAAAAAATGTAACATTTTATTACTTCCATGTCAAAATCGACCATATAAGTCCGATTATATGATTTCAATGGCACGTTTGGTGGGATTCGACCGACATCCGGACTTAGGATATTTCATTTTATTTTTCCTTTAATTTCGTATGGGTAATAGGTTTAAGAATATCAACTTTAAAAACGTAACATTGTATTGCTTCTATGTCAAAATCGACCGTATATGTCCAATCACACGATTGCAGGGGCACGTTTGGTCGGTGCCTGCCTACACAAAATAAATTTTGGTGGAGCCCCCTAAATTTTGGAAAAATCAAAAGATAATTTGAAGGAAATTTTATTTAAAATCATAACTATTGCGAAATGACAGAGAAATGAGAAAAGAGAAAAGAGAAAGAATGAAGAAAGAGAAGTAAGAACAAAGGTGGCCGCGAAGCAATTTACACACATGCTGCGCTTGCATGCATTGCAGCAGGGCACGGGTCGCACTCTCACACTAACTTAAATCCTCGTCACGTTGCAAAATGCACGTACTCGCTGTAACCTGTAAAGCAATTTCAAAGCTATGTAGGAATTCGAAATTGCCCAACAACATTTCGGAATTAAATAAATTCTCTAACACCTCTCTGGCAAAAGATTGACACATATTGTGAGTCTTAATTAAATTTGACCAGTACGAGGAATTAAAAATTGCCCAACAGGATTTCAGAATTAAAATTCTCTCACACCTCGCAGGCAAATGATTAACAAATATTGAGGAATGCCCTCATACTCAGCAAATTCCTAATATTCCCACATAGGCAAAGAGAGACCATTTTACAATGAAAATTGTTACAAATTAACAATTCGGCTTTATTTCTCAATAAAGTTTCTGTGGTCGCTCTACTTTCGAAATTCTTATTAAACAAAATCACCCCACCCAATAACCAAATCCGACCTGATTCTCGAAACGAAGAAAACCTCTCCTCTAATTGATCCGCGATCAACGGCACCCGTCCGCGGTCCTGAGGCGCCACTCGATTTAACATCAGAACTTCAGCGAAAACTAATAAGCACGCGGGGTTTTCTTTTGCTTTCCAAGTCGTTTGGTGGGTTGGACGCAAAACCCCTTGATAAATTCCCACCTTCAGGGGTTAATTCTTGGAATTTGATATCAGGGGCAACTGTAGCTCTGCCAAGGAATTTTGAAGTAATTTTCCAATCGAAATATAATTTTGAAATTGGCCATGGGCACGTCCGGGTACGTGCATGTAACGTGGTGGAAATTTCACGACGAGGAGTCTGCAAAATCCAGCACTATTATCGGTATAGTGCGCAGACTAAACAAAAAATAGGTGAAGTGAGTTAGGAGGAAGCGAGTAAAGAGGTGGAAAAGGTTAGAGAGTGACGCGAGGAATCGCCAGATAATTTCCTTGATAATGTAGTTATTCTTCATGAATAAAATTAATTAGGTCATACGGTCATATAAGAGGCAATGGATGCGGATGTTAAAGAATCAACATTTATTTGTCATGTTTAACCGACATACGTTTCAACCTAATTGCAGGTTTTCTTCAAAGGTAATCATCACCTAAGTCAAAAATGAATATAATTGTAAATTATAATTTAATATACATTTTTTTGATAGATAGTTCAAAAGTTAGTTTAATGTTAGTTTTTATGGTCATTTTGGAGTAAAGTTTTTTAGTTTATCCACATTGCGGTTTCAATATTAAAACTCAGTCTTCATTTAAGTAAACCATGATCTGTCCTATTTTTTTTATTATATGCTTTGCCAGGACTTAAATTGAAACCTCAAAAATTTAAGGAGGCTTCCATATGTGAATGAAGATTTATTATAATATTTTTCAATGAATTTTTGAATTGAATAATTCATCAAATCTTGATAAATTGGAAGCAATATGCCACCTGTTGAAAATATACCAATACAAATTGCATCTAATTAGAAGCATACATCATTTAAATAAAGCTCCATTTCTAAGGCCATATACGGTAGACATTTCATTATATTCATATATTATATTATATCAAACTTTTTTAAGATATTGAGACACGGAGTTTTCTAATTAGACAAAAATCTCTTGAAAAACGTAATTTTTTATTTTCTTGTCATTTTGTATGAATCCCAAGATCTACCCTGGCGAAAGTATCGGATGGGAATTCCTTCCCGAACCAATCCGAATCATTCCTGAATCTGTATCCGAATCAATCTGAGTCAATTCGAACCAATCCGAAAAGAGTTCTACATTTCGTTTCACCCAAATCTTTTAAAAATTAATCCGACTCAATCCGGTTCAAATCGAACTCCAAAACGAAACAATCCGAAGCAATCCGAACCAAAGTTTCAGTCCAAATTAATCCGAATCAATCCGAACTCGGATTGATATACACTGAATTGTCAATCCGAATCAATCCAAATGAATCCGAGTTCGGATTGAATTGGATTCATTCGGATTGAAAATCGTTTGAGGTCAATCCGAGTTTGGATTCATTCGGATTGAAAATCGTTTGAGGTCAATCCGAATTTGGATTCAATCGGATTGAAAATTTGGTTCGGATTTATTCGGATTGGATGTTTGGATTGAGTCGGATTAGCTTTTGACCGATTTTGATCGAACGAAATGTAGCAATTTTTCCGGATTGGTTCGAATTAACTCGGATTGGTTCGGATACAGATTCCGGAATGATTTGGATGATTTCGGATTGGTTAGGAAGGAATTCCTATCCTATACTTTCGCCAGGGTAACTCTTGAAAAAGCTACGTATAACTGTCCGTGATTGAAAACATCTTTTTTTATATCAATTCCAATTCGATCGAAAGTTTGAACTTGTGATTTGTTGATTGTCAATGCAAATGCTACTTTGACTGGAAATTGTCTCCTTTTGAATGTAAATGGATAAGTATTTTCACAGAGCAGTGTTATCCGATTGAGATAAACGATTTCGCCCGCTCTACTGTCTGTGAAAATTTCACATCGCAAAACGTTGGGAGAAAATTCTAATACGAGCAATCTAGTCCCATTGCAAAGTCCTTTACTTATGCTTAGATTTCTTATCAGCATTATCACTGCGTATTTTCTCAGTCGCAATTCATGAGGTGGCAAGCTCGGAGGATTCAAAATATTCAAATATTCCGTCAGTGTGGCCTCATGATTGATGTCTCCTTCGTCGGCGGTTGTTTCCGTACTATCTATACTGGTGTAAATTTGTTCTGTTTCTTCATCAAGTAAATGATAAATTATAAGTTATAATTACATATAATTAATAATAATTATTATTATATAAAGTATAGCGTGTTTTGACGCAATTCTGTATTGTTTGTTTTTGATCATATCACCATATGTATCTGCAACTATATCAGAATAGATATCCGCAATACATCTATCGGGAATCAGAATATTTTCCGAATTGTCATTCAAAGTACCATTGCCCATACCAAAAAGAAATTGAGAAAACTCTTTTTCTTTTGGTAAAGCTCGCATGTTCTCCGATAAACAGTGCATTCTGAAACAGTTTCACACAGTACTGAATTTGATTGATGAGTTTTGACCGTTTCACTGCGAGTTGCTCGTTCATTTACGGGCAGCAATTGCCTGAATTCACCACCCAAAACAATAACCTTCCCACCAAATGGCAAATCATTAGACATGAAATCACGCAATGTTCTGTCCATGACTTCGAGTGCAAAACGTGGTGCCATTGGTGCTTCGTCCCAAATGAAAACGTCTACTTCTTTGAATCTTTTTCCTTCTTTTGAGAGAGCTGAAATGTGGGAAGTCGAGTCCGCACATAGAGGCACTGGCAAACCAAGAGTTTTGTGCACTGTTTTTCAATGAGGAAATAATGTTGCAGCAATGCCGGTGAAGGCCAACGTGCAAATATTTTTTCACAGCACATCTGCGGAAAGTTCGATTTTCCGTGCCTCCGTAGATTCTGGAAAGTTGCCGATTTCTGAGCTTCTCACTTTGCACCTCTAGAGTTTGTAAAGTATGCTACTTTACAAACTATGGAGGTGTAAAGCACAGCCTCCAGAACGTGGGATTTTTCGGCCCCACCACGTTCCCATGTGGGAGCAATACATGCAAACGTAGCGTGTCGGTGAGAAGACTCTGTTACGCGTTGCGTCGGCCATCCTCGTGTAAAGCCGAAAATGTACGAGCACGAACCCGTGGCTCGGGCCGAGCCGAGCTCGCCCGACTTCGCGATTCAGTTTTGTGGGCTATTAGGAGGTTTGGGTTGATTTTTGTTTTCAAGAATGACACCTGACATACCCATACATGTAATGAAGTCTCGAAATATTTTTTATTATATCTTTCAGGAACGTATATGGGATTTTAAGATTAGATTAATAATATTTATCACTTTCGAGTGATTTCATTTTTTAATATTTATGTTTTATTTTTTCATCAATTCCAAGTATTGCAAAGTTCGAATGATAATAAATAATCATCATTTTTAATTTAATGTATAGAATTAATGAAAGAAAATTGATAAAATTTTGAATTATAAAATTAAATTAATTTAAAGAATTAAGTTAAAATTGAATTAATTAATTAATTAAATTAACTGAATTAGAATTGAATTAAAATAATTATAAAATTTTTAATTCCATAAAAAAAATTTAGTTATTGAATTCATCAACTTTTTTACTTATACTCACCTCTAATAATTACCTTTCTTTTCATGCCATTTTAGGCTACAATCACAATATTGGGGATTTCAAGAGAAAGAGCAAAAAAAATTATTAAATTGACCTCATATTCTTTCTTGATATATAAAAACTTTATAAAACCTTCGATGTCTAAAAATATTGGTCTCAACTTCATGCAAAAACTATATGTATATGAAGACCTCTGTATGAATTAATTTTGAAAAAGAAAAAATATTGATACCTTTTATAAGTAATCCCAAATTTTATTTAAATATGATACACAGTGATTTTTATTTAAAAAATTCTTGTACATAGTTGGTCATTTTTAAAATTTTATGATATTCTTGTACCATGTTTTACCAAGGGAATAGATTTCAGGAATGAAATTATAAAAATATCTCAGTTAGTGTTTGGTTGATAACAATATTTTATGTTAATTTTTTTATTTGACATCTGAAATATTGAAAAATTTTGTGAAATTTTGTCAAGAATCCTATATGAAAATTATATTTATAGAAATTAAAATAAACACAAAAAAACAGTTAAGTAATGAATAGTTATTCGAAAATTTTAATTTTCTATACAAAAATATTTTTCGCCTTAAATTATAATTTTGTTCAAATTTTTCTTTCTTCTTCATTAAAAAATTCGAATTTTTCCATTGAAATAGCAATTATTACATTTTTCGTTGAAAATTCAGCTTTTTTGGTTGAAAATTCAGCTGTTTATTTAAAACTCATATTTTTTGTTGGAATATTGATTGACATTCAGAAATATTAAAAAATCTTTGGAAATTTTCTTAAGACTCTTAGGAAAATTATATTTATACCTGCAACCTTAAATATAAATAACTTAAAGAATGAATAGTTATTCGAAATTTTTATTTTGCATTAAAAATTATCTTTTGCGTCTAATTATAATTTGGTTGTAATTTTCTTTTTTTCTTGACTAAAAATCGTTTTTACTTGAAAATTTATTTATTATCTTAAAAAATAATTTTTTTAAGTTCTTTGTTTGTTTATACTCTCTCCCTTTTACGGGTTTGAGAGTCTTTACGTAACCATTACATGTATTCTTACAAACAAGCCTTATACTATCTTATTAACTATTTTCTACATATTGTCTTACATTACTATTCTTATTTCTAAACGCTTGCGACTTTGCCCTGGGCTTCCGTTTCCTCTTACCATTATCAATCTCGTAGTTTGACTCTAATCCGCAACTCTAGTTGTTTAGGAGTCACTTTCGGCTTTTTCCTACCCTGTGGAACCAGCTCTCTCTCTCAGCTCTCCAGCTTCTTCATCCATTCCTCTCCCTGACCATTTTCATTCAGAATCAATTTCATTCTCTCATCTATGCTCTCCCCTCCCCCTTCGTCACCTGTACACCTCTCTAAAACATGCACCCACGTTTCCTGCTCATACTTACATACTCTGCACACATTCTCTTCATCATTCGTCCAGTACGTACATGCTCTAACACCCTCTCCCATTCTGAATCTTATCACTCTATTCCATTTGCTCTCCTTTTTAATCTTTTGAAGGTACTCTGGTTCCCCCTGCCTCTTCACCATTTTATACCAGCTGTTGTACCTTGAATCAACGATTTTTTCCCATCTTTCCTCTTCTTGCCTTGCCTTAATATCTTCCCCTATTTCCTCCCACTCTCTACCCCTAACTTGCATACCCCACTCAAACCTCATTACATGCCTTTCATCCTCCCATTTTGAACTCCCCACGTTGCCCCTCCTCTCTTTATCCATAACCTCCCGGGCACACGCTTGTGCGATTTTGCTTCCTTCTCCCCTTCTTAGTTTCTCTTCGAAGTTCCAGGTTCTTTTCGCTTGCCTCACCACCATTTTTCCTCGACCTATTTCTTCCCTCAGCATATAACCTGGGCAGCTCCAACTCACTCTCATAACCCATCTCAAGAATCTCTCCTGAAAAGTTTCCACTCTTTTATGTTCTTTCCATCCCCAAATTTCCACACCATAGCTTAATACTGACCACACTAAGACATCAAACATCCATACTCTCATCTTCCAGGCGTCCTTGAACGTTCTTTTTCCTATGCCCCATACTTGTCCCATTACTTTACTCGCACATTCTAATCTCTTTCTCACCTGCAACTCGCTTCCTCCTCTCGTTTCGAACCCAAATCCTAGGTAGCAAAACTCATCCACCAACTCTACCACCACACTATTTATCTTCCATTCATACTCTAATCTTCCCCTTTTATTTCTGAAACACATCATCTTAGTCTTGTTCACATTCACCGTTAAACCCTTTTCTCTCACATATTCTTCGAATACTCTCATCAACAGATTCATACCTCTTTCATCATCCGCTACTAGCACTAATCATCTGCAAATGCTAGTGAGTACACTTTGTTCCTAGCGTTGTTTCCCCTTTTCCTTTCCTCCCCAACTTCTCCTCCAAATGTGCCAGAGGAACACTTAACAGAAGTGGGCTCAACGGACACCCTTGCCTGAGCCCCCTTCCTGTCCAGAATTCCTCTCCTTTCTTGTCTCCTATCTTCACCCTTATCTTAGTTTCCACAAATATTTCTTTTATCCTCTCTATTAATCCTTCGTCTACTCCTCTCTCTTTCATGGCTACCCATAACACCCTCCTGTTAACTGGGTCAAATGCTGCCTTGAAATCGACGAACAGTGCAACTAGTTTCCCTTTCTTTCGCCCTAGGTTCCTATTGACTAGATAGTTGAGCACGTAGATGTTATCTATGGTTGCCATCCCTTTTCTAAGACCCGTTTGATTGTGTGGTATACTTCCTTTTTTTTCCACCTGTCTTTCTAACCTCCTTCTCAGCACTTCCGCATAAATTTTATATCCCACCGACATGAGTGTGATCCCTCTATATTCCTCTACCCTTTTTCCCTCTCCTTTCTTAATCAGCGGTACTACCAGCCCTATCTTCCATTCCTCCGGCCACCCTTCTCCTTTCCATACCTTATTGCAAATCTTCCACATCTCTTCTCTCACTCCTATTCCACCATATTTCAGTGCTTCATTTTCCAAACCATCCTCCCCTGTTGCCTTATTTCTTTCTAAACGAACAATTGCCTCATTTACCTCTTCCCTACTAATCTCGTTTTCGCTGTTCTCGTCTCGCTCTACCGCTTTTCTTCCTTCTCCCTTTATCCTATTTTCCACACCTCCTAATAGCCCCTTGAAGTCTTTCGCATGTCTTATCCAATCTTCCGCAAGTCTCCTTTCTAAATCCCTTTATGAGAGCTTCTAATTTTCCCAGCATATTCCCATCATCCCTATCTCTATCCGGTGTTCTTTTTTTCATCTTAACTTTTTTAATTTCATTGCCCTTCTCCGCGTCTTCACCCACCCTTTCTCTTTTCCTTCTATCGTCTCCCGCTTTCCCTCCTTCGCTATTCACGCTCTCGCTGCTAATCGCGTTAGCCGACTGTTGCCACCTGTGTAACATCTCTCTCGACCCCGAACTCCTTGATCTGAATCTTTCTAAATTGGTGGGCCTCCCGCGAGTCCCGCGCCTATGAACCCTTCCTCGAATCGACTCTGCCATTGTCACATGGTTCAAAGGCGTAGCAAACGTATCATCTGCGCTCCCCTCACTGCTTGCCTCGTCTGCGACGCTATCCTCTGTCTCTTTGCTATCACTCTCTCTTTTTGCTTCACAATCCTCACAAAATTCGCTCTGTTTCCCTCTGGAAACGTGCTGTGGACTCCGCGTAACAGGCATGCTGCTATTACGTATTAACCGACCGTTAGCATCAACTCCCTCACTACTGTCTCCTCCCTTCCCCACCCGTCACTTTCTATTACAACCCCAAACTTTAAAAACTTACTCAAAACTCACCCTCTTATCCTGATTTCTTTTGGCAATGTGCGGCCACCTCTACTCCTCCTCCGTTCACACCCTTCGGACTCCTACCCTCTCCCAAAAATCCCAGTATCTCGCCGAAGCGAACCTAACCTCAAAATCAACTCTCGTAAATTTTTATCTTTTTTGGATAAATTCGCACTTTCTACCGCTCCCTTCATTCACACTTGCACCTTCACCCCAATCCCCTTACTCACCACACCCTCACCGAACTCACTCAACTTTTCACTTCTCCCCTGCCAAAAAATGATCGCACTCGAAAAACACCGTGTAACCTCTATCGGTACCGTTTTTTATTTAAAATAATTTTTTTTTACATAGGAATTATCACATATTTTGTTGAGAATTGTTTTTTTTCAAGATTTAATTTGAAATGAGTTGCGAATACCCGTTTGAATAATTATTTCTGGGCTTAGACCTTGCCAGGCCAATTATTCTCTCTAAGCACTGTCTTGGATACCGTGAAGAGTCAATACAAGAAATTTGTTCAATCCAAGACAGAGTCCTAGCGAGGACAACACAGGACAATGATGGTCTACCCACTTCTAATCTCACTGCGTAGTTCGCAGTGTTGGTTGGGAAATGAAGCAGTTTCTTTAAGAAACTCAGCTGAACCCTCTCCAGAGCCTCAAGAGAGGCCTGACCCCATACTTGGACCCCGTATAATAGTGAACTATTAACCAAGCTTTCAAACAATTTAATGTAGGCTGACCAAGAGTCTATTCTAAAACTGTTTATGACCTTCATAGTAGCACCCGCTGCCGCATTTGCTGAACTAACAAATTTTCTCGTGGCATCAACATACTTACAAGAGTTACTATGAATTACACCAAGATAATTATAATGGTCTGTTACCTCAATTCTATCATCGCCAAGCTTAAAAGAAATGAACTTTTTTACACAATTCCTGGCGCTGTTGCGAAAAATAACAATCTCGGTTTTACTTGCGTTCACAAACAAGCCATTTTGTATACAGTAAACAGTACCAATAAAAGGGTTGATACCTTCATATACATATAGTTTTTACATGAAGTTGAGATCAATATTTTTAGACATTGAAGGTTTTATAAAGTTTTTATATATCAAGAAAGAATATGAGGTCAAGTTAATAATTTTTTTGCTTTTTCTTTTGAAATCCCCAATATTGTGATTATAGCCTAAAATGGCATGAAAAGAAAGGTAATTATTAGAGGTTTAATTCAATTCTAATTCAATTAATTCAATTTTAACTTAATTCTTTAAATTAATTCAATTTTATAATTTTAAATTTTTTCAATTTTATTTTCATTAATTCTATACATTAAATTAAAAATGATAATTATTTATTATCATTTGAACTTTGCAATATTTGAAATGAATGAAAAAATAAAACATAAATAATCAAAAAATTATCACTCGAAAGTGATAAATATTATTAATCTAATCTTAAAATCCCATATACGTTCCTGAAAGACATAATAAAAAATATTTCGGGACTTCATTACATGTATAAGTATATCAGGTGTCATTCTTGAAAACAAAAATCAACCCAAACCTCCTAATAGCCCACGAAGTCGGGCGAGCTCGGCTCGGCCCGAAACACGGGTTCGTACTCGTGCATTTTCGGCTTTACACGAGGATGGCCGACGCAACGCGTAACAGAGTCTTCTCACCGGCACGCTACGTTTGCACATATTGCTCCCACACTCGAACGTTGTGGGTGCCGAAAAATCCCACGTTCTGGAGCCTCTGGTTGTAAAGTGAGAATCTCATTCCGAAAATCGAACTTTTTCCATAGACTCGCAGTGAAAAGTATTGTACCTGACATGTGAGAAGCAGGCAATCTCCGATTCGAGTGATGTCATCACTCGCCTTCGGCTCGTGACGCCAACTTCACGCTCTTCGGGAATTGCCTACTTTTTACACTTGTCAAGTAAATAGCTATTACCTCGACCTTTCAATAAGTAGAACAGAGTTATAAACAAAAGTTTTTCCTGATCCTCCTGGTCCGTCAATGTAAAAACATTTTCCGAAAGTATGACATCCTTCTGTAACTCGGATAATCAAATAGACAATTTCTTTCTGTTTGTATTCAGTTTATCATAGGTTTTGTCCAATCGATGCCCGAATCGTCTGATATAATCTTCTGATGAAGCTATTTTGAATACCTATTTTGAATTGCGCGCCAACTACAGCCAACCAGCGCGCGGCCCCCAACATTGGCATCGCCGCGGACACAGCACACACACGTGCGCTCTCTCTCTCTCTCTCTCTCTATGTGAGCATAAACTGATGTACTGCTTTTCGCTCTTATAAATCGTAGCTTTTCTGCCGCTTCTTGCCCACCGGGGCTTCGCTTTTGTTGCAGAATTTGTCATGCATGCCCTAAATAGTGCTTTTGGACTTTTATCACGTTCAGATGCCCTATATTTTTGCTACTGATTGGATTTGCGTTGTTCACTGTCATTTTTTGGAGGTTACCTGTCTACCATGGACGTTTGATTGGCAAGGTTGACTTGTCTGTCCCTACATGTATGGTCTTGAAGCCTTCACCGCCATCTTTGTGGGTGTTCGACTGGATTGGACATTAGACGTCCGGCGGCCATCTTGGAAATTGGTATGAAGAATGCTTTGTATCGAGGCGCGTTGTTAACTTGAATTGTAATTTTAATTGTAATTTGAATTGACTTGGTGTAGTATGGATTCATCAAAGACATATAATTGTAGCACGTGCAAGAAGGAGATCAAAGCAATTGTGGGGTACTGTAAAGATTGTGTGAAATATTTCCTCCCTAATGAGAAGTGTCAGACACATAAAGTATATAATTCTAAGAATGAGTTAGTTCCATGTACGGTTAAATATGAGTGGTTTACGCTTCAAGCGAGGAAGGGTTCCTTAAGCCAGGATGTAAATCTAGAAAAAGTAGATAAAGATCAAGGTAGCATAGAAAAAAAGAAGGAAGATAAGGAGAGTCAGATGGCTTGGAAGTTGGAATCAAAAGTAGATCATATTCTTGAAAATATAGAAAAGATTAAAGGGGAACAGAGAAAAGGGGATTACTTAAAAAAAGTTATTATAGGAATAATTGAAGAAGAAGTGAAAAAAGCAACGAAGGGATTAGCTGATGAAATGTCAAAATTAATTAGAAGTGAGATAAAAGATAATGTGGGGATGATAAAAAATGTAGTCAATAAAGAAATACATACTTTAAGGAAAGATTTGAATATAATAGTTCAAAAGGAAATGAAAGAAATCAGGCCTTTAGTTACATACATTAAAGAACTGAAAGAATTCGTTAGAAGCTAAAGAAACACAGGAAAAAGATATTGAGTGAGAAAAAATGGTAGAAAAAGATTCGTATGCCGAAAAGTTAAAAAACAGAAAACATGAAACGGTTATTTTAGTAGAGCCTGTACAAAAAGATACAAAGGGATCTGTTATAATCGAATGTGATAAACCAGAACAGAGAGAAATGTTGATTAATTCAGTACAGGAACAATTAGGAGATAATTACGCAATAAAGATAACAAAGACAAAGAATCCAAAATTTAAAGTAATAGGAATTAATAGCGATGAGGGAAAAACGAGTGATGAAGAACTTTTAGATATGATTGTTATGCAAAATAATTTAGAAAGATTGAAGGAGTGCAAAGACATGAAAATTATATACAGAAGGAAGAATGTAAAATATAATGATATATCGATGGTAGTAGAGGCGTCACCTAATATTTTTAAAGCAGTAATGGAGAAGCAGAAAATTAATATTGGATGGAATAAATGTAGGGTTCAGGAACATATAAGTGTACTAAGATGCTACAAATGTTGTAAATTTGGACATAAAGCTAATGATTGCAATGGGGAAGAAGTGTGTTGTTACTGCGCTGGAAATCACTCTCAAAGAGATTGTAAGAATATCAATAATTTAAAATGTATTAACTGCGTGAGAAGTAGAGGACAAAGTATTAGTAATAATGAAGATCAGTTAAAGCATGCGGCCTATGACAAGGAATGTCCTTGTTTTAAAAGAATAAAGGACATTCAGGGTAGTAAGATTAATGATTCAAATATATAGCAATCAAGTAATAAACAGGGAATCATACTTAGTTTAAATGTACAAGGTTTTATAAGTAAAAAAGATGAGTTAGAAGATATTGTTATAAAAAACTTGAAACCAATGATATTGGCTTTAAATGAAACACATGTTTATGCCGATGTAGCAGATAATGAATTACAAATAAATGGGTACAAATTAGTCAGATGTGACACGTCTTACAGAAGATCCGATGGAATATTAATTTACATAAAAAATGGAGTAAGATTTGAAGTAATGGAAAGTTTAGAATATGAGAACGTCATGTGGATATCACTAATTAGAATATACGGATGGAAAGATTGTGAAATTATTGGAGTAGTTTATCATTCACCTAGTACCATCGATGCCGAGTTTATATGATTATTAGAAGATAAATGCGACAAATTAACTGAATCTAACCAAGTGTTGATAATGGGCGATTTCAACATAGATATTAGTAAGAATACTTTCTATGTGCATAAGATAATTCAAATGATGCACTCTTATGGACTAAAACAATATGTTGAAGGATATACTAGAGTCACGGAAGTATCAAAAACATGTATTGATTTGGTTTTTTCTGAATCCAGACAGTTAGTTAATATATTGCATACACCAAAGATTAGCGATCACTCTATAATTCAAATAAAAGTGCATGGTAATAGAAGCTTAAATTCAAAAATGTGTAGGAAAGTTACGTATAGAGATTTCAGTAATTTCAATGAGGAGTCGTACTTAAGTCAGTTAAATACATTAAAGAATAGTAGTATATTGAATATAGCTGAAGATCAAAGTTTGAATACAAATTCAGACAGATTTGTAGAAATGATAACAAAAGCTTTAGATGAATGGGTACCTTATGTAACGAAGGATATTAAAGAAACCCTAGTTAAAAAGAAATGGTTTACACGTAATATATACGATGAAATAAACAAAAGAGATAATTTATATTTGCTTGCTCAAAAATCGAAAAGTGTAGAAGATTGGGCGAATTATAAAAGCTGCAGAAATCATGTAGTCGCATTAATAAGAAAAACAAAAAGGGAATATAATGAAAATAGATTAGCTGAAAACCAAAATAACCAGAGAGGAATGTGGAAAATTATCAGAGAGCTTGTGAATGGACAGTGTAAAAATATTATAGATAAGGTGACATTTGCAGATGTTGAATATACAAATGAGCAAGAAATTGCCGAAAAATTTAATAGATACTACATAGAAAGTGCTCAAGAAATTATTGAATCAATATGTAACAATAACATAAGTAATTCTGTGAACGTAAATTCAACAAGTTATGAAATGAATGATTTTGAACAAATAAACATAGCAGATCTCAATCAAATAATAAGTAAGATGGAAGATAAGAAAGGGGGAGAGAATGGAATAAATACATCTATATTAATAAAAAGCTTGAAGGTATTAGGTAATAAATTTGTAGACATTATAAATCAGTCATTAAAGGAAGGCAAATTTCCGCGCAATTGGAAAGAATCAACAGTCATACCGATACCAAAAATTACTAATACGAATAAGGAGGAGGAATTCAGACCAATTAATGTGTTACCAACTTATGAAAAAGTCTTAGAATTAGTAGTTAAAAATAAGGTAGAAGAATATTTTGAGAACCACAACTTATTTACAGAACACCAATCTGGATTCAGAAAGAATCATTCATGTGAAGCGATGCTACAAGATTTATTAACAGCTTGGAAAGAAGAAATTAGTGAGGGAAATGTAGTATTAGTGGTCTTTCTAGATCTCAAGAGAGCTTTTGAAACGGTAAATAGAAGCAGTTTGATAAAGAAACTGAAAGGTTATGGAATAAAAGGGACTGTGCTGCAATGGTTTCAAGACTATTTAAAAGATAGAAAACAATATACAAAATGGGGAAATATGAAATCGTCTAGTATCAATGTCCAAACTGGTGTACCGCAGGGCTCGGTTTTAGGGCCAATGTTGTACAATGTGCAAATGAATGATATTGTCGATGTTGTTAGTAAGTGTGTATTGAAATTATTTGCGGATGATACCATTATTTATTGCGTGGCAAAAAGTGTACTTGAAGCCGAAGAAATCATGAGAGAAGAATTGAAAAAGGTTGAAAATTGGCTAGAATCCAACGAATTAAAAATCAATACGCAAAAAACAAAATGTATGATAATAAGCAGTACAAGGAGAAAAGTAGATGATATAGATGTAAATCTTCAAATTGATGGATTAGATATTGAAAGAGTTAAAAGTATGAAATATTTAGGAGTGGTAGTTGACGAAAAGCTAAGCATGACAATACACGCGTTTAATTATTTATAAGAGCATTATAGCACCTCATTTTGAATTCAGTTCGACGGTTATGTTCAACGCCAATGAATCATCCGTAGATGAGCTAAAAAAATGTCAAAATCGGGCAATGAGAGCAATTTTAAATTATAGTAGGTACACAGCTGTAGATGACATATTAAGTGTTTTACGTTTCATGTGAGTAAGACAGAGAATAGCATTTAATGTTTGCATTTTTGTACACAAAGCAGAAAATGGGTTACTACCAAAATTCAGTGGCAAAAGAATGAAGAAAGTAATTGAGAAGTATAATTATAATACGAGGAGTAAGGAAAATATACAAATAGGATTCAGTCGTACAACGACAGGCCAAAAAGGCATTTTTAGTAATGAAATACGGTTGTACAATAGTGTACCAGCTAGTTTGAGAAATGAGCGGAGGCCGGCAACGTTTCGCCGGGAAGTGACTAAATTTATAGTGGACACTGTTAGAAGATAAGGTTTTAGACTTATTGCATTGCATCAGAAAATGTGGATATGTACATACTAAATGATAGCGAAAGCTAATAAAGAACGTCAATCTCCCTCCCCCCCCCCTCTCTCTCTCCCTCTCTCATGTGAATCATAATTAAAATATTCTATTTTCTTTTTTGTGTAATTAAATCAAATTAATATGACTAACGTAAAATAATTTTCGTATACAATTCTATTATGTCAAGACAGTGATTGTTTCAGTCATTTTATTTTATTTAATGATAGTTTTTTTTTTCATTTTATATTTTCAAATTTCGCGGACTTGTACATTGCTATATTTAATTCTTAGAGTCAAACAATAAGAGTGCAGTAAAATACCTAACGTTAGCTCACTTCTCTCGTTCACATCGATTTTATTATAGTAGATATCCGAGTTTTTAATCTCCTGTCAGTTTCTCCAAAATAAATTTTGTTGCAACATTTACAATGGATCAGATATAAATTTAGGTGCAATGCATGCAATTAGGTCGAAACGTACGTTGGTTAAACATGAAAAATAAATTTTGATTCTTTAGCATCCGAATCCATTGTCTTTTATATGCCCGTATGACCAAATTAATTTTATTCATGAAGAATAACTACGTTATTTGAAAAACGGTCGAAGAAAATTCACCGTGAGGAAATTACTCCAATTCACTGAATATACATACACATATAATTTCTGTAATTCCGAAACTCAAAACAGAAATAAAGCAATTCTTCTACAGTATTTTAAATAATCTAATTCACGAAAGGATTAGTGAATTGTTGGACGATTTGAAAGTATCCCCAGCAACGTAGGTTCAGAGCCCACTAAGAACTGTTGTGAATTACACAATTGAAGTAAAAACGATGTGGGTGCGCGGAAACGCGTAAGGACAAGAATAGCTAAAGTGATATGGCTATGAAAAGTTGAAGTGCCCGTATTCGATAAATAAAATAGTTTGGTCCTCTGGAAGTAAGCTACTCGATCCAATTTATAAAAGTCGTAACGTAACAAGTGTGAGATTTTTGTAGATAAAGTTTAAGTTTATTCTCCGATCCTACGAGAGAGGATGATGAGTAAGTTTGGGTTTTTTGTTTTGATTTAATTCCCTTTCTCAATCCTACGGAGAGGACCGTGAGAAGGAGGCCCGAGGTTAGGGGTAAGGTTCGATTAGACTGCTGTGAGGATCGCGAGTGTGGAGTTAATTAAGTTAGGTTTAATTTTTATGCTCCTATCCTACGAATGGATGGCGAGTGGGATCGCATTTCTTAGTTAGATTTAATTCCTTTCTCCGATCCTACAGAGAGGATGAAGAAGGAGACTGCTGATTAAAAAATAAACTAAATAAAATTGAATTATTTAAAATTAAATAAACCTTGAATCGTTCGAATTTCAGGGTGCTGAATGTTCAATCTATTTTAGTTCTTAAAACGCAGTCTCTTCCAGGTCTGCTTAATCAAGCTTTGTTCATAAAATACTGATGCGGGTCGATATGATTTCTCTTAAAGAACTCTGGACACGCTTTGAGGTTCGCTATGTCTGTTATGATAAATTTAAAATAAGAAAGTAAAAATTAAATATTCAAAAATAAACAAACTGAAATTGAACTATTTTAAATAAACTAAGCCTCGAATCATAAAAAATGCTTCAGGAATGGATTTTCGCGGAAGGATGAAGCTCCAGGTCGCAATTCTCAACCGATTCACCTTTTTTTTTTAAATAATCAGTATGAAATTCCTAACAAATGTAAGGTTGCTGATTTTTTATTTTATTTTTTTGAAAAATATTATTTTAATAAAGATTTCAGATAAATGGCAAAATCGAAGTATTATATTTTTAATAGATTGAAAACAATGCAAGTGGATTACACTTAATAATTAACAGGGTGCACAGCGTAAAACAAGCTCAAAAAATGGAAATAGGGTGATTTTCTCACAAAAAAGGGGGAAAATGGGGGAAATGGGGGAAAAGTTGAACATTTATTTTTATATGTCGAAAAGAGCAAACAATCTTTTTATAAAAAATGTTATATTTTTAAATAATTTTCAATGATTTTTCAATGATTTCTGCCATTAAGGAATTTATTTTTGAAAATTTGATACACTCAGGTCGTTCGTAATCCATTCACAGTGATATGAAAAAGTCCGAGAATAAAATAAAATTAGTTAAATACACGATTTTGATATGTTTAACATCGTTCTCATAAATATTTATTTCCAGGATTTGTCATTTCTTTCTTACTCTAATTCTTCATACTTTCAATGTAAATTTAAAGCTACACTCTTCAGTAGAGCGAAGTAAAAATGTTAAAATTAATCGAATCGTTTGAGCTGAGGGATAATAATTTGTGGTCCGACATCCAAAACAAGTATAAAAAATATATTTGAAATCGGTTAATATCTTCTGTTCTGTTTTTTAAATTTACTATTAAAAATTTTAAGAATTAAAACAAATTTGTCTCCTTTACAATTTTTTGAAAATGTATAAAAACAGGTTTTTTGTATTGATTCAAATCTGAGATTTGCTCACCTTTAACCAAAGAAACATGTTATCATTTGTTATTCATGTGGGAAACATTTTTTTCGTGGTGTATATAACGCTCCAAAATCGCAAAAAAAAAATGAAATCCCAAAAATCCTAAATCACGGCAAAAGTTTTCTCCGAGAGAGCAAAGTGGTAAAATGTTTCTTTGGTTCAGCTGAATAAATTTCAGGTTTAATATATTCCACCTTCTAATACTTATTCAAAAAATATTGTATGTTTTGTATTCTTATTGGTACCTTACTTATTCATGAATAATTTATTTAAGTGCTATACTTGCTTTAGATATTATTATTCAATAATGGGTACACTTACTAATTTCATAGAATTTTTGGAAAAAAGGGGAAGTTTTTTGAGAATAAGGGGAAAAAGGGGAATTTCAAGAAAAAAGGGGAAACTAAGAAAAAAAGGGGAAGACTGTGCACACTGAATTTAAGAAAAAGTAAATCGGTTGAGAATTTCGCGAAAATCCATTCCAGAACCACTGTGAACCGCCGCGATGTAATGAGACGGAAGGTGGTGGGCGTTTAAATATTGATAATATGTATAAATAGAGGAAAGGACTCGAATTTGATATACCAACTCCTTTTCAATGGTTTGCCGGGACTCTATGAACCGAAATTCGACCAGCAATAGGTCATTCGAAAGGATATTTAATAACCTTTCGGATAGTTGGATTGATTTTTTCATATCATCAACGAGTTTTTTTAAAATAAAGATTTTCCAAAAAACGAGTTTATCGAAAATCGGTAAATGGTGGCTCTTTTAATTGATATACCTATCCACCCATGGTGTATCAAATTAGAGCCACCCGGTACAAAATGTTCATGTTTAAAAAGCATTACCCATAAACAGAAGCATCTCCGTATCTACCCAGCAATACTATTCTACTAACCCTACTTCACTACTATATACAACATTTATTGGAAAAACTACATTCCCGAAATAGTGAATAGACATTTAAGACTTCCCTGGAATGAACTCAGGATATCCAATTTTTTATTTTTCTGTCTCACACTTTTTGTGAAGCGAATGAAACAGTGAAACTGTCACTATTTTCCACTACACTTAAGTGCGTTCAGTTCCTACTGTCACCAACCTAGTACATGTTTTAGTTTTCCAGAAATCCAGGTGGCTCAAATTCAAGCCCTATATCAAATTCGAGCCATTTCCTCTAATTCAATACTATTTAATTCTGCTTTATTATTTCATGAAGATTGTAATGTAGAAATATTCATGTTTAACATTTCTAAGCGTAAATAAATGCTTTTTTCGAGACCTGAAAATTGTCATATTAGAGAGCTAATGCAGACCTAACAAACAATTCTTAAATGTACTACAAATAATGTTTGCATTTTCATAAATCACCGAATTGTTGAAGTGAAATGGAGTATTATTTGAATCGAAGTTGATTTTCTTTCAAGAAATTTGGAAATGTGTATTTATTTTCATTAGGAATATCTGGATTGTTTTTTTCATTTTATTTTCCAAAGGAAATGATCAAGGAATTTTGGTAGCCTCAGGAATTTGATGTAATTCTTGATCGCAATTATTTGTTTCTACATAGTAATTATTCAATTTCGAATTTTTTTAAATTTCTTTTATTCTTCTTCGGAAATGAATCATTTTTAATTTTTAAATTCTCTTTATGTATATTACGTTTATTAGTATCAGTTTTATGCACAATTTGACGTTGTCTGTTTTCATCAAATCTGCACGTTTCGACACCCTCTGAGTAAGAATAAAGATTAAGAAGGTGTATGTGTGTAGTATCCTGTAGGCTTTTTAAAGGCCCAAAAAGGACGACATCTTTAACCAGCCATTTTGGCAAAAGGTTCTGATTTTATCCATCGAAAATGCTTTTTTAAACATTTAAAATTCAATTTTCCTGCCGACCTATGAAGATGAAAAGAAAAATGTTCAGAAGCAAAATTGTCCACCACAAATTGTCTCAATTTCATTATAAAAACAGTTCTTGCACCAACACAAACAGCTGATGCAGGTCATTTTTTAGCAAACTTTTTTTTTAATAGCAAAGTATCCATTAAATTTGATGAATTTATTTCAATAACAGTTATTTCTTTATAAAAAATTTAATACATTTTTAAGCTTCTGTGCTTCACTGAAAAACATTTCTGGATAATTGCTTTAGCAATTGTAGGCATTTTGGAATAAATCTGAATATTTTGTATGAAGTGGCATTTTTTGAAGAGATAAAAAAACATTTTTATTTTGGTTTATGAATAAAGAAATACTAATTTAAAAAAAACAACGTAATAGCCCTTTGCGGAATTTATCTTTCATTGAAAAAAAGAAACGTTGAAATCGGGTCTTAATTGTCATGTGAAAATCAATTTGTTCATAGGTACTGTCTTTGCCCCAGTGTGGAGGCGTACGGTGAAAACTGTGAAAGGCGTCAGGTTAGACTCTTTGGCAGCGTGTCGGCGATACGCTTGTCCTGTGTGAACCAAAGCATTGTTCAACACAGTTCCTATCCTGACGCCAACGCGAACGCCCGCACGCATTCAGTTATGCGTTCGAGCATGCATGCATCGTTGTCATAGGTAACCACAGTTATACAACTAGCTGTGAATTCGATCTCGAGCGTTTCCACGTTGTTTGTGTTTGTAATTATATGGTGCTCATTTCACGAGCACTTTGCTTCCCGTTAGCAAATGTATTGGCTTTCTCATAGAGGAAGCATTAGTTTTTTTCCAATAATAGACAAACCAAATTCTGCAATTTTGCTCAATTTTAAAATAGAAATTTACAAAAAATACAAAATGACAAAGTAATACAAAAAATGTTTAAATGCAAAGACAAATCAGACAAATCAAATTTTGTATTCAAAATGATAATTTTTCAGGCTGGAAAAGGGAAGGGAAAAGTTCTGTCGCACCCTATCCCTTTCCCAGCTTTATGATTTCTTTACAAAAATTGTCAGAATTACTAGATATATTTGAAAATTTAGGATAAAAAAGTCTTTTCTATTCATGCGTCAACTTTGAATCATGTCGACGAAAAATTTTTGTCTGTTTGAAACAGATGACTCAAATTTTATAAATGAGCATAACTTCCTTAATCTTTAATCAAGTGTATTAATATTATAAATCAATCGATTTGCCATGAATCAAGGAATCTATTCCGTTCTTGCATCAATTTTGAATTATGTTAGTGAAAAAGTTTCACGATAAAAAATCGTGTTTTCAAATATTATGTATTACCATCGCTTTCTTACACTTCAATACAATATATTAATATTATATGTTAATCGATTCGACTCGAATCAAAACATCTTTTCTGTTCTGGCATCAACTTTGAATTATGTTAATGAAAAAATTTTTACTATACAAAATTGATTTTCAAAATATATAAATTACTATAACTTCCCTACTCTTTGATAAAATGTATTGATATCATAGGGCAATTGATTCGTCTCGAATCAAAACATCTTTTCTGTTCTTGCATCAAGTTTGAATTATGTTAATGAAAAAAGTTTTACTATAAAAAAAGATTTTCAAAATATATAAATTACCATAACTTCCCTACGCTTTAATAAAATGTATTAATATTATGGGTCGATCGATTCGTTTCGAACCAAGGAATCTTTTATATTGTTACATCAACTTTGAATTATGCTAAAGAAAAAAGTTTTACTATAAAAAACATTTTTAAAATATTATAGAGTGGTAAAAAAAATTGCAATAAATATTTTTAGAAATCCTTCAGTCAGTTTCAAGATATTAGTGAGAAAAATAAGCCCTACAGGTTTCATCAGTTTATCTGCAACCGTTTTCTAGTCCTCGTGTTCACAATAAAGCGTGACATCCGCACACACATCCACACACATACACACACACATCCGGACAATTGTTTAGAACATTGTATTAGACATTTTTAAATTAATGTGTATGTTTAATAAAAAAGAATTTAAGCAATAATCGACAAACTCTGATTATATTATATAATTAGTGGCAACTATGTCTGGGAAACGACCCTTTTTTCAAAACCCATAAATGTGTCAGACGCCCTGCCTGGGGCGTTTGGAAATCTGAGGCAGGTGAGAAATTGAAATTTTCCATTGATAGTATAAGAATCAATTTTCTTCTAAGATCCACTATTGACGTCCCAAATATATTATTATTCAATAGCCAGAGTATCTCGGTATTTGTATTTCCCCCACATTGATGCGCAGGCCTTTTCAAATTAAAGGTCAAAGCATCGACAACTTTAATTTGGTGATTGTGAATTTTCTTTTTTTAAAGCTCCTTCGGCTCCTCCTCTTCGGTTCCTCCTCTTCGGTCCTCCTCTTCGGTCCTCTTCGGCTCCTCCTCTTCGGTATCTCGTGCTTCGCTCTCGATTTTGTCGAAAATGTGAACTTTTCTACATTATGTTTAACTCTATTATATCACATGTATATTATACTTATTTATGTCCCTCGGTCTGGGGCTGCTTATTGAGATATTACAAAATGAAGTACAAATTTTATTTTTCATGACTACTTTAATATTTGTTCCTTATTTTGCACTAATTTTATTTCTCAGCTACGTATTTTCATTGTCTTGTTTTTATAATTAAAATAAAATGCGTATACTATTTTTAAAAAATTGTTATGAAACATTTTATTGCAACTTGTGTCGCTTTTCCATGAATTTAATTTGCTTATTTTCAATGTTATTTTTTACGAATTAAACTAAAAAATACGCATCCTAGCGTAAGATGGTTCTAAGCAAATTTGTAGATATAATTTAGGACAACAATTTTGTTAAATAAAATATGATTGTAGCTTGTGTCCTTTTTCCAAAAAGTTGATTTTTTAATTTGTAGTATATTTTTACAACAAGAGTATATATAAAATTTGCAGATATTTTTTGGTTGATCAACTTTTGTCTGTTCATGTTTCTCGTCTCTTGTGTCGTTTTTCAAAAAATTTAATCTTTTTATTTTCAATTTTATTTTTTACGATTGAAAGAAAATCTACTCGTCTTTTGAAATAATTATTGAGAACAAATCTGGATGAGGTTTTAATCTATTTTTGAAGAGCAACTTTTGTCTTAATTTTTTCATAGCTTGTTTCGTTTGTCCACATATTTATTTTTTTATTCTTAATATTGTTTTTTATGAATAAAACAAAAACTACGCATTTTATCAAAAAATCATTGGCATCAAATTTGTAGCTCTTTTTGGGGTGAACAACTTTTGCTTCATTATTTTTTTTCGCAGCTTGTGTCGTTTGTACAAAATTTTTATTATATTTTTTTTAATGTTGTTTTTTAAGAATAAACACAAACTGCGTGTCGTACAAAAAAGTGATTATTACAAAATTTGTAGATCTTTTTTTGTTGATTAATTTTCTTCGTATCTTGCATAGTTTTACCGCCAAATGAAATTGTTGATTTTTCATTATTTATTTATTCTTACACATCTGAAAGTATTTAAAAAACTTTAAAAACTTTTAAAACTAAAAAACTTTTTAATCAAAAAAGCAATCAGCCCTTTCTCAAAAAAAATGCAGTCTGTCTCTCATCCTCTCAGAAGTCGGTCTGTTATTTGAAAATAGGGAAAGAACGGAATATAAAATTTTACAGTTTGATTATTTTTCTATAAACTTTGTTTATGTATGCTGATATATTTGAAAAAGATTTTATAACCGCGTAACTAAAGTGTTATTTATAATTAAACAGAAAATGGAAGAGTATACAACCTGTTTTAAAATATGAGTTATTGTTTTATACCAATTTATATTAATTCTTGCTGAAGTAAAACTTTTCCTCATGTAATGACAAAGCGGGGATGGGGCGGGGGGGGGGGGGGGTGAACCGAAAGCAAAGTGGTTGAAAACTCGGAAATTGAATCGATGACTTTTCCCTTCGACGCGTTACTTTCAGTGATCCCTACATATAGTTTGAAACTCTCCCTGAAACGTATAATCTTGCAGCTCAATTATTATAACTATTTTAATATTTCAAGCAGGAGAAAATTAAATATATATATTTATATATAACTCTTTTTTGCATTTACAGAACTTATAATAATATTTTAATTCATTCTTCAAAAATTTGCTTACAATGAATCCAGGACTGCGCAGTATTTCAAGATTTTCTTTATTCTTACACATCCGAAAGTATTTAAAAATTTGTAAAGCACTCAATATTTCCAACGGTCAAACTTAAACGATGAAGCCCACTTGAAACTGGACTCTTTGCAATCAGCCCATTCTCCAAAAAAAATTCAGTCTGTCTCTCATCCTCTCAGAAGTCGATCTGTTATTTGAAAATTGGGAAAGAACGAAATATAACATTTTACAGTTGGATTATTTTTCTATGAACTTTGTTTATGTATGCAGATATATTCATAAAAGATTTTATAACCGCGTAACTAAAGTGTAATTTGGAATTAGACAGAAAATGGAAGAGTCCACAACCTGTTTTAGAAGATGACTTTTAGATATTTCAAAGTGGTTGAAAACTCGGAAATTGAATCGATGACTTTCCCCTTTGACGCGTTACTTTCAGTGATCCCTAAATATAGTTTGAAACTATCTCTGAAACGTATAATATTGCAGCTCAATTATAACTATTTTAATATTTCAAGCCGGAGAAAATTAAATATATATATATATATATTTATATATAACTCTTTTTCGCATTTAATGGCCGGATTTCATCAGATGGGAACATATCATCTCCTATCTAATACAACGCTGCTGAAGGCTGGTGACCTTCTCAGCATAAATCACCAACCTATTGAGACTCTCGGTTTCCTTTATCATACCCCCCCCCCCCTCCCAGTAACAGCAGTTTTGGTGGGACTGACGTTACAACTTGACTCTTCACCATACGACAAATCACTGCTTAATTCGGACATGATTTCGACTAGCAAAAAAAATCTCGCGCATACGGGTGATAGTTGGGAGTACAATATAAACATGAATAATACAAACAATAAAGTAGCCTCGGAATGGACTGAAACTTTGATTGGCGAAAAGCATGCACACGGTAAACGTAAAGGTCGAGTTTCGGGCGATGAATGGAGACTGGGTGTTTGGAATGCTAGAGGAGTGAGTGATCTTAAGATAAGAGAACTGCGAGAAACTATGCACGTAAGGAAACTAGATATTCTATGTGTACCTGAGACGAAGAAAAAGAGTCGCGAAAGTAGAAAAATAGAAAATGGGGTGTTGGAAGGGGGTTTTGAAATATGGTCAAGAGTAGACAGTGAATCACATGGTAGTCAGGGGGTCGGTTTAATTATGAATGAAAAAGCAAGACAGCATCTGAAAGATCATGCTTTTATATCTCCCAGATTGTTGTGGGCTATAATGAAGGTAGGAATCAGAAGATTACTTATCATAGCGTGCTACGCCCCAGTTGATAGTGACCCGAGAGAAGTCAAAGACGCCTTCTGGGACATTCTAAATGATACAAGAAGTAGTTGCGATCAAGGTGAAAGAATAATTCTGCTAGGCGATATGAAAGGATGGGTCGGTGTCCAACGTCAGGATACAGATACAGAAAGGGTACTAGGTAAATTTGGGGACCCAACAAGAAAAAACTATAACGGGGGAAAATTAGTTTGCTTATGCTTAGAAAAGGGCCTATTTATTACAAATACTTGGTTTAGACATAAAATGATCCACATGTACACCTGGCGTAAAGGAAATAGCCACAGTATAATTGACTTTGTTATTTCAGATGAAAGACTAAGAGAACTAGTGAAAGATACAAGAGTCATGAGGGGTTCCAAATGCAATACTGATCATTACCTCTTAGTCTCCAAAATAAATTTAGGGTAAGGATGGAGAAGAAAGAGAACACAAAAAACAAAACAAACCCGAATAAAGATTGAAAATTTACAGAAACCAGAAGTGCAAATAGAGTTTCAAAAGAGGTTAACTGAACGCATAGATAGGACAACGTGGGAAGCGCTTGTAAGCAATAAAGATATAGAGGGCGCATGGACTTTGTTACGGGATATCATTGGTAAAACTGCGACCGAAGTATGTGGTGCGGCGGTTGTAGGAATGAGATCTGGTGGTCCATGGTGGAATGATGAAATTGAGGCAGCCCAAAGAGAAAAGAAAGAAGCGTACGAAAAAACGTTGCACATTACAGGTCTTAGCGATGAGGAGAGAAATAGACTTGAAAATGATTACAGACACAAAAAGAGGAAGGTTAAACGACTAGTCAAAGAGAGTAAAGAAAAAATCAGAACAGCAGAAGAGAACAAAATACAAAACTACTTTGAAGGAATTATGAAACTATTACATAAACAGTTGAAGGAAAGTAAAAGTACAGAGTTTGGCAACATGAGAAACAGCAAAGGTGAAATGACATATGATATAGACGGGATAGTAGACGCTTTAAAACACTCTTTTGAAGAACTATTAGGAGGTGAAGATATAGGGCAACAAAACTGCGACATAGAAGATAATGCATTAGAAAACCCAATTGAAAAAGTCTGTGTCACTGAGGTCAGAGACATAATTAAGAACTTGAAAACGGTAAGGCTGCTGGTGAAGACAGCATTAGCGCTGAAATTCTTAAATACGGTGGCGAATACATACCTCATAGGTTGTGCGAATTGATAAACTTATGTATCGAGACGGGAGAAGTCCCAGACGATTGGAGAAAAGCGATTATCGTACCAATATACAAAAGAAAGGGAGACAAAAGCAACTGCATTAATTATAGAGGTATCAGCATACTAAGTACCACAAGTAAAATATACTCAAAAATACTTATTCGTAGGGTAATGGAAATCACAGAAGAAAAGATATGGGAAGTCTAAAGTTGATTTATGCCAGAAAGGTCATGTACAGATCAGATATTTAGCCTAAGACGGATCACAGAAAAAAGCTTGAGAGTAGGAAAGAAAGTTTTCTGTGCATTTATTGAACTAGAAAAAGCATTTGACAAGGTAAATAGAAGTAAACTTTGGGAAATCCTTAAAGAGTACGGAGTAAATGGAGGGCTCCTACAAGCAATAAAAGAATATATTCAGGTAGTAAAGCGAGTGTAAGGGTAAATGGGAAACTGAGTGACTGTTTCGATATCATGCAAGGCGTGAAACAAGGATGTGTTATGTCCTCTTGGCTATTTATCATATTCATGGATAAGTGTCTAAGAACTGCCCTCTTCGACGAAGAAGGTGTAGATCTCGAAACAGTCAAGGTACGTGGGTTAGCTTTGGAGATGACAAGATTGTTATGGCAGAATCAGTCGAGGACTTGCAAAGAATGTTGAATAAACTTAATACAAGCATAAAAGACATGGGACTCAAAATTAACGTAAATAAAACAAAAATCATGGTGTTTGAGGGAAAAAGAGAGAAAACAATGTGCAGCATTGTCCTAAATGATGAGAGATTAGAACAAGTTGACAAGTACGTATATCTAGGTAGTCTATTCACTAGCGACGGAAAAATAGATGAGGAGTAAGATAGGCGCATAAATAAGGGTAAGCAGGTTATCGGTAGAGCAGGGTCCATCCTCACAAATAAAAACATAAAAAAAAGCTAAAATGGTCATACATAACTCTATATTCGTACCGACTGTACTATACGGTAGCGAGATATGGACCTGTCAAGAAAATGACAGGAGTAAAATTAACGCGATTGGTATGATACCTCTGCGCATAAAATGCGGGAAAACACTGATGGAAAAAGTCCGAAACGAGACAATCCTCAAAGAATGCGGTACAGGAGAGACACTAGTTGACATATGGGAAAGAAATCAATTAAGATGGTTCGGACATCTTGAATGAATGAGAGATGAACGACTGACCAAACAAGTGTACAAAGGTAAAGTAAATGGCAGAATGCCCAGAGGTAGACCGCCGAAAGAATGGTTAGGATCTGTAAATGAGACATTAATCCGAAGAGACATAAGAAGCCATAGAAACACAAGAGCTTACATGCAAAAATGCATGAACGTAAAGGAAGCTAGAGTTTTATGCCAGGACAGAAAGGTGTGGCGAAAAATAGTTTGTAAACAGAGTGACAATAGAATAAACGACGCCTGAAACAAAGACCGTGGATACTAATGGGCCCAAGTGGGGAAGCATACATAACAATTTTGTGAGGCTCTTCACTTGGGGTGATCGCTAGAGAGGTTGATCAGCAACCTGGGTTGGAGCAGTTTTGCGAAATAAACGTGTCATTCAAACATATAACACGAGAATTCCAGATCAATCTAAAATATCTATACTTAACACCTATACACCTTTATACCTACCTACTTTACACCTATATACCTAATTAACTTATACCTATCTACTCTATACCTATACAGGGTGTCCCAGACTCAAGTGTCCGGACTTATATAGCCATATAAAAATTAAAAAAATAAATAGAAAATTCCTTTCCCAAAAATCAGTTGAAGTTTTCCTTTTTTAGTTATAAAACATTCAAGCCGGACCAATCAGGTGCGCTGTATAAAAAGCCGTGTGTGCGTGAACGGGATTCCAACGTAGTGTTCTTCCGTCGCTAACCCCACCTCTGCGCTCGCTCCGATAACACTGCGTTGAAATCTCGTTCAGGTACACACGGCTAATTATACGGCGCTCCTGATTGGTCCAGCTTAAACGTTTTATAACTAAAAAAGTAAAACTTCAACTGATTTTTGGAAAAGGAATTTTCTATTTATTTTTTTCATTTTTATACGGCTATATAAGTCCGGACACTTGAGTCTGGGACACCCTGTATACCCATATACACACTAATATTTTCCAACCGAGCAAGTCACGCCTACCCCGAAACGGAAATGGCTTAATGGTATTATAATAATAATATTTGTGCGACCAAAATTTGGTTTTTTTATTTTTCAAGAAAATTCAAAAAGTCATTATGACAATCTTGTAGGGTGTTTAAAAATCAACGTTTGTCTCGAATTGACTTTTTTTCATATCGTGCATTGTTTGGCTTAACATTTACATTTTCGTTTGTTACTTTGAATTTTTTAAATGCTATAACTTTCATAAATTTTTTTCTACAAAAAAAAATTCATTTGGATGACTTGTTCATCTTTTTGAGTACGAGGAGCAGCTGTACATACAACTTCTAAATCTTGAAAAAAGTGGTCTCAAACATTTTGAAAATGCTTTAACTTTTCGAAGTTTTATTGAAAATAGCTGGCTAACGAACTTGACCCTCAGTTTTCGACACTGAAAGAGTGTACAAAAGGCCAATCTCATAGATTTCTTCAAAAGTTATCGTGCTCACATACAGACATACATACATACAGACGCGCCAGAGGTTCTCAAAACGTGGACATTTGACAAAAACGCGGGGGGGGGGGGCCATACACAATCTAATACTGTAAGGATGGTGGTTAAAGATTTAAAAGGTATTATTCGAAGACCAAGGACATTGAATCAGGTTTGACTCGACAAACAATTCAGTATAAAAGAACTTTATTTAATTTAGGAGCAGTTAACATGAATATGATGCGTTCGCTTTCGCGTTTGGCAAGACTCTGCCAGAGTCTGCTCTTCTCCCGCATTCTATCTCGACCGATAAAGATCGACAATGTTCGGTCAATTGCCGATCTTACTACGGCAGTAAATTCAAATATACAATCTTAAATCTATTTCTTACAGATTCGACCGTCCTGACTTACGTCCGTCCTCGGACGCATTACATAAATTCTCGTTGTTTAAACGTTGAATTGGAACCCAAGGCCGCATATTGGCTGGTTCCCAAACCCCCTCATATTTCCTCTGAGTTAATTGGAAACAAAGTGGAATCAGAATTCTTAATCACAACGTAGTCACCAATTTGGTAATCATGAGGATTTTTTCGCTTCTTATCAATATACTCTTTATCATAATCTTGTGACTTTTCGATATTTTTCTTCGCTTCAGCTCGCATTTGGACTAAATCCCTATTCTGGAAATTCACATTACTATCTAAAAATTCCTTTATATTATCGTTAACCTTTCCGCGTTGAGATACTCCAAAGAGTAAATGGCTCGGAATTTCGTGGGTGGTTTTATGCACCGCATTGTTTAAAGCGTACTCGACTTCCGAGATCACTTTAGGCCAAGTTTTTTGGCAATCATTATCACTTAATTTACCCAGCATTGGGGCAAAGGTCCGATTTACCCTTTCAACTTGACCATTGGCCTGAGGTGATCCCGTAGCGATCTTATGATGCACAATGTCAAATTCGCTCAGAAAATCTTCGAATTCTTTCGAGGTGAAACAAGTTCCTCGGTCTGATGTGATAACCCTTGGTTTGCTATAATTCAAAAAAATACTGTTTGAGGTGCGCAATTGTTTCCGAAGATGCAGTAGATTTCGTCGGGTAGAGTCGAGTAAACTTGGTGAATGCGTCAATCACCACTAAAATGTGTTTCTTAGCTTTAACTCTACAATGAAAGATGTCCGCATGATCAATATGAACGTTTTCGAACGGCTTATCGCCTTTTGGAATTACGTTCACCAAACCTTCGACTCTACCTGATTTCGGTGTAAAGGCGATACATTTACAACAATTGTCAATATGATCCCTAACTTTCTCTTTCATCCCGGCAAACCAATAGATTCTACCAAGTTTTTCGCATATACCTTTTCGGTACCGATAGGGCCCAATTCGTCGTGATATTTGAAAATGACATTTTTCTCAATACCACTCGGCACGTAAAATAATAATAAATCATTTTTCTCATGATAAACAATACCATTCCGTAATTCAAACTGCTTATCTTCTGACAATTCCAACTTTTTACAAATTTCGACGATTCGATTATGCTGAGTTTGAGCTAACATAAGATTTCGTTCGAAGGGGTTATCATCAATAACACTAATGAAATTGCAACGACTTGAACCGTCTACGTGGGTCATGCTTTTGCCCTCGCGGTGTTCCGCTGTAAAATCATAAACTTGCAATTCCATAACCCATTTTTCGATTTTAGGATTGATTTCTTTCTTTTTCAATGCAAGTGCGAGTGAGTTACAATCAGTTACTAGTTTGAAAGCGATTCCGTACAAATATACACGAAATCTTCGAAGTGCGTATTCAATAGCCAACATTTCCAGCTCAAAGCTGTGCAAACGACTTTCGGTATCGGATGTTCTTTTAGAAAAGTAAAAACAGGGATGAAATTTTAAATCCCCTTTTCTTTGCATCAAAATTGCTCCGAATCCTAAAATACTCGCATCGCAGTGCAATTCTGTTTCGTCCTTTGGGTCATAGATTGATAGAATTGGAGCTTCGATCAATTTTTTCTTTAAAAGATTGAAGACTTCCAATTTTTTCTCATCGAATTTAAATTCAACCTCCTTACGCAACAAATCATACAAAGGCTTGGCTAAAACTGAACAACCCTCAATAAATTTTCTAAAATAAGAGACAAGACTTATGAAGCTCTGTAACTCACGAACATTTCCGGGCACTGGGAAGTTCAAGACTGCTTCAATTCCGCGATCTGTAGGAGTGATACCAAGTTCAGAGATTCGATAACCCAAAAATTTAATCAAAGTAGACATAAAACTGCATTTGTCTAAACGAATCTCCAATTTGTTTCAACCACGACCCTGAACACTTTCTAAAGTACAAATAAATGATGCTCAATTGTGGATGTTGCAATTAATATATCATCCATATAAACTACTAAGGGCCGATTTCACCAACTCCGATTAAGTTGTTAATCCCCGATTATTGTAATTTAATCGGAGCCTTGCGTTCCACCATTTCCGTAACGCTGGTTAAGAGAGTTTAATCATGATTTAATTTAACCGCCCGATTTTGGCTGATTAACGGACGTAATGCGTGATTACCGATGGTAGCACCAAACGTAACCTATAGAATTGTAGCCTGCGTTCAGTATACAGTTCGAAAATGGAAAATTTCTTTTATGATGATTTTCTATCATCTGATGATGATGAAGATATTCTGCACATTATCAATAGAAGACCAAGAGTAATTAAAGAACGAGTGAATTATTTAGAGACATTGGATGATGTTGACTTCGCAACAAGGTTCCGATTATCAAAAAATAGTGTTCAGGCTTTGCTGCTTGAAATACAAGAAGAATTGCGGCCTGCTACTGAAAGGTGAGTACCAAAATTGTTAGTAGCTTTTTTTAAAATGAATTTACACAGTAGGGTGGGTCGAAAATAAATACTTTTGGAATTCGAAATCGCGGAAAAGTAGCGTTTCGGGGTCCTAAAAAAGTATAATCAATTTGGAATCGATGAACATGCAGCTTGGTTACCCGCGCTCGAAAAAAAGGTTTTAAAAATTTATTGTTTGTAGAGTTTTTCAATTTTATCGAGTTCCAATTGTTTTCTACATACCTGGAGGTCAAAAAAGTCTTCTCAATTTTTTTCGGATTTTAATCTATCATTTTCTCAGAGATAATTCCTATTTCATTTACCATTGTTTTCAGAATTTTTTAAACCCGTCTTCAAATAGGAGGAGAATTATTCGAGGTACATGAAAACTTCTTAGTAAAAAAATGCATTAGAAAAAGAATCCCCAAGACCCAGGAATCGAAATTGGCAATATAGCGAATTTTAAAAATTTGTATTTTATTATTTTGTGAACTTATCTTCATAACTTGTAGCTGTCCATTTCGATTCTTGGGTCTTGGGGATTTTTTCTAGTGTATTTCTATGGTTAAAAACCCCACAAATGCTCTCAAAAATATGTAAACCACATGTTATGAAGATAAGTTTATCAAATACCAAAATAAAACATTTTTAAATTCGTTGTATTGTCAATAACGATTCCTGGGTCTTGTAGATTTTTTTCCTAGCGTATTTCTTCGTTTTAAACCCCACACATGCTCACAAAAATGTTTAACTACAAGTTATGAAGATAAGTTAAAAAAATATCAAAATCAAAATTTGAAAAATTCGCTGTATTGCCAATTTCGATTCCTGGGTCTTGGGAATTTTTTTTCTAATGCATTTTTGTCACTAAAATGTTTTCATGTACCTCAAATTATTCTCCTATTTGCAAACGTGTTAAAAAAAATTTCCGAAAACACTGGTAAATCAAATAGGAATTATCTCTGAGAAAATTATGGATTAAAATTCGGAAAAAATTGAGAAGACTTTTTTGACCTCCAACAACCCACAAAAATTAAGTTCGCATAGAATACGATATTCTTTGTATACGACTTTTAAGATGAAGTCATTACTAACCTTTGGCTTTGTTTCAGAAATCATGCTATCTCACCTACGATACAAGTCCTTCTTACTTTACGATACTATGCAACTGGTTCACATTTGATTGCCGCCGGAGACTTTTCAGGTGTAAGTAAAACCAGTGCTCATAGAATAGTACATCGAGTAACAGAAGCAATTGCGCGATTGGCTCGAAATATTATAAAACTTCCTACTACACTTCAAGAAAGAATGGCCGCGCAAATAGATTTTTATGCCATAGCTCGATTTCCAAGAGTTATTTCGGCATTAGATTGTACACATGTGAAAGTTCAGTCGTTTGGAGGAGATAATGCGGAAGTCTTCAGAAACAGGAAAGGTTACTTTTCGATAAATGTACAAGCCGCTTGTGATTCTCATCTAAAATTTACAAATATTGTGGCTCGCTGGCCTGGAAGTGCACATGATTCACCCATTTTCAATAACTCAAGATTACATGCTCGGCTGGAAGCTGGAGAATTGGGTGATGGATTAATCTTAGCAGATGGTGGTTATGCATTAAAAACATACCTAATAACGCCAATACAAAATCCTCAAACTCCAGCCGAACAATTGTTCAATGAGGCACAAATTAGAACACGGAATACTATTGAACGTACATTCGGAGTTTGGAAACGTAGATTTCCATGTTTAGCTACAGGAATGCGTTTCTCAGTGGATCACGTACTCCCTATCATAGTGGCAACTGCAGTTTTGCATAACATGGCCCGTATAGCTGGAGAAGATCTGCCTCCTGACGATCTGAACCTCAATATACGTTGGGACGTAATCCTAAATGAAGATCTGCATAATCGAGGCAATGCACAGCCTGGTGATGAGGATACGCGTCAACTTCTCCTTCAATACTTTGAAAGGTAATCTTTACTTCTATTTTGAAAGCTTTTATTGTTTTTCATGAATTTTACGCGTCGTTTTTGTTTCAGCCTCCTGTGAAGAAGAGAATAAATTGCGCGGAAGCAGTGCTGTGATGCAAAAACAATGTGGTTTGTAAAAGAAATTATGATGAGAAAAATACAGACGTGTTTTTTTATAGAACTCTTTATTTTTTTGGTATTAATAATCCCTTACATGGCCGCTTCAGAAAGTATTAACAGTAGTTTAGAAATGTTTTTCGTTTTCAAAATAGTAATTCTAAAACAGTAATATAATATACTATAATTACTAATTTCTTGATAACAAAAATATATTGATGACATCATTATGCTATGAACTAGAGAATATATGTTCAGCAGCCGTTACAAAAAGTTTTGTAAAAGTCGGGCAGCATGGCCTCTCGGTTACTTTCAATATTTATTTCGAGAACCTCTATAATATGGATTGTGGTGATAACCTTATGCCATTCTGTCCGACTTGAAAAAAAAATTGTAATGAATACTAAACACATTTTCTACGTGCAGAGTGCAGTACAATCGAAAACTGTTTTAACTCAACATTTTCGATCGCTCGTTGAAATAATATTCAAAATTTTGAATATTATTCCAACACTACACCTGCAACGTAAAATATAAAAATCTTTGGTATTTTAAATATCACATACGCATGTTGAAATAATATTCAAAACTTTGAATATTATTACAACGCATCATTACACAGCCTCATAAAATATTATGACTGGATTTTGAAGTCTTCTTGGCTTCACAATTAGTACACTCCGGACTGGGCGTTTGGATGCATAGATATTTCTCAGAATTTTTAAAAGGGTGTCATATATTCAATGCAATTTCGAAATTTTTGAAAATAATTTTTCAAAACACATACAAATATCCGTGAAATGAACCCCATTTAAATGGTTTTCGAGCATCCTGTAGAGAAATATCAATAAGAAACAGAGTTTTTCGACAACTTCATTAATTACCAATATCTTCGAAATTATTCCACAGTGTTTAAGATTCTAGGGGTCATTTAAAGGGTAACTTTTGCACTACTTACTAGAATCATCTATCAAATTCGTTGGTACGAGAAACACTACTTTGCATAGATGCTTGCCTACAGAATGTTCTAATACAATTCAAATGGGGGCCATCGAACGTAGATTTGTATACGTTTCAAGAAACTGAATTTTAGAAGAATTTAGAAATTGTCTTACAGATAGGACACACACTGGAGAATTGTGAAAAATATCAATCTGTCCAAACTTTTAGTCGGGGGTGTAAATAATTGTAAAAAAGTCTATCTAATGTTACATACTACTAATGTTTTGGTACAACAAGATAACGCTCAAAATATAAACTTAATTTGAAAATATTTCATTAGAATTTTTGATAAAAGAAAATAACGCTGAAAATAGTATCGTCCTATAACCTAAATTTGAAAATGTTTTGTCGAAATATCTTTTTCAAAAATTCAAAGAACCGAAACCTTAGCTCCGGACTTGCTTTCCGATCCAATATTGCTGTTGGTTTTTTCTTGCCTGAGCAGAATATCTAATCAGAGAAGAAGATATACCTAATTATCCTCTTCATCGAATTGGCTCAATCCTAGTTGTTTGCGTAAGAGTTGTATCTTAAGCTCCTGCTTCAGCAATTTCTTTTTCAGGAGTTCATTTTCCACATCAATCTTTATTAAATTCTTCCTTTTCATAACTTCGATGTAATCTATCTTAGCGTCGATTAAAGCATCAAAACACTTCAATCGGTCTGCTGATGTCCGTTTCTTATTATTGTGAGGCTTCTTCACCATACGTGTCTGCAATTGTTTATGCAAGCGTGATTGCTCTTTCACCTTTTCCGTAATTGTGGAAGTATTTTGTTGCATTCCATCAGAAGTGTCAGTTTGTGGTTTTTGAGTTGCGGAGGGTACAGTTTGAGATTCCTCAGGTTCGGCAGACATGCTAGTTTCAGGAGCCGCAAATTGATGTATATTCAAGGAAGGATTTTTCGCCTTTTTCAGCATCGCTGGAGACCATACGGACCAGTCAATCATTTCTTCATCGCTCATCAAAGCCTAAAATATAAAAAAGACGAATTTACTTTAAAATACATGAATTTTGAACCAAACAGTTATAATTTCTTCTAAGAAAATAATACTTTAATCAAACATGGAATGGTGATATTTTCATTTAAAAAAATTAATAAAAAAAAAACTAATTGTTAGTAATGCAGCTCAATTTTCCACGAAAGAGATTAATTTTTAAACGAAAATAAGTAAATTATCAGTTAAAAAAGAGATGAATTGTCAATAAAATATATAAATTTTCAAAACAAAACCATTAACTTACAACCAAGAAGATAAATTTTCTACTAAGACGAATTTTAAAAGAATACATGAATTTTTGAGAAAAAAAGGTGAATCTTCAATCCAGTAGATTAATTTTGCAATTGAAGACGAATTCGCTTCAAAATACATAAATTTTCAACCAAACAGTTGTGGTTGCTACTAAAAAAAGGGACACTTTCAATCCAGAATGGAATAGTTAAATTTTCTGTTGAAAAAATTAAATTTCAACAAGAAAAAAAAAATACATTTTCCACAGAAGAGTTCAATTTTCAACCAAAGAAATTAATTTTCGCACGAAAATAAGTAAATTATCAGTTGAAAAAAAAAATTAATTGTCAATAAAATATATGAATTTTTAAAACAAAACCATGAACTTGCAACCAAGAAGATAAATTTTCTACCAAGACGAATTTTTAAAGAATACATGAATTTTTGAGAAAAAAAGGTGAATCTTCAATCCAGTAGATTAATTTTGCTATTGAAGAAGACGAATTCGCTTCAAAATTCATAAATTTTCAATCAAATAGTTGTGGTTGCTACTAAAAAAAGGTACATTTTCAATCCAGAATGGAATAGTTAAATTTTCTGTAGAAAACATTAAATTTCAACAAGAAAAAAAATACATTTTCAACAGAAGAGTTCAATTTTCAACCAAAGAAATTAATTTTCGCACAAAAATAAGTAAATTGTCAATTGAAAAAGAGATGAATTGTCAATAAAATATATGCATTTTTAAAACAAAACCATTAACTTGCAACCAAAAAGATAAATTTTCTACCAAGACGAATTTTAAAAGAATACATGAATTTTTGAGCAAAAAGGGGAACCTTCAATCAACATCCAAAATACATTTTCAAGAGAAAAATTCAATTTTCAAACTTGAAAGATGAATTCTCAACCAAATGTATGACTTTTTAACAACATTGTTAAATTTTCAACGAAAAAAAATGATTTTTAACAAACCAAAAAATAAATTTCCAATAAAAAAAGCGAAGTTTCAACCAAACAGTTGCATTAAGAAAGAAATCAAATTTCGACCAAAAGAGATCATTTTTTAATAAAATAGATGAATTTTCAAACAAAATATGTGATTAAAAAAAATTAGGTGATACTTATATGAGGTTTCTTTTTGTAATAATTATTATTGATTACCTGTTTCTCTTTTTCGGAACTGATGTCGGAAGAATTCTCCAGTTCTAGCATAACTACCTCAGTGTCATCCTGAATCATTTTTTGGCCAAAACACCCAGTGACTTCATCCGGCGATCCATCACAATCAAAGGAATTCTCCATTGGTGCCGCAGTTGTACCAATAATCCCTTGAATTTGAAGACACAATTGATCTTCCTTGATCAAATTTCTTCCTCCACCAGTCTTGAAGGTTTCTTGGCGAATTTCGCTCAGGGTCTTCCTCGTCGTGCGCTTCATGTTGTCCCACAAAACCCTCAATTTTGCAACCGAACGATATTCTGGTGAGATTCCTCTGGCATTAAATTCTTGGCACATTTTTTCCCACGCCTTGTCTTTGGTTGATATGGCCACTGAGTCTGTTCGCTTACATTCCACAATCTCCTTATATTTTTCTACAACTGCAGCTACAGCCGCTTTCTCCTGCTTCGAGAAATTCGCACTCCTTTTTCTCGCCTGCTTTACCTGAAAAATTGTTTCATTGTCCTTTTCACTATTGTAAAACATTACTTATTTAAAATATAATAAAATAATAAAAAATAAGCAAAATAGATTTCATGTGAGCTTATTCAGGGTTTGTGACTTTAGTTCTGTTTGTTATCATACATATTTGAGGTTATGTTTCACCACATATGACTTTCAAACGTATTTCCTTAAGTTTGGAGAAGTAAATAATTCTTATTATTGAAACAAAAAATTTTTCACTTGTTCATTGAAAAATGTACATTGATAAATAATTAAACAATGGTTTAACGTGAAAAGTGGCACTTGACACTGTCGAGGACGCTATGCTCACATTTCTCTCTTTTTTCTAGTACAAGCCTCCTTTCGGGTTATTTCTAGTGGAAAATCAATTTATCGGGTGCACATACCTTCTCTGCATGTTCATCCATATTCATTTTCACGAATCAACTCAATAAATGGACAAATCTCCACTAGTCTCCTTTTCTTCGAAGAATGTAGCAAAGATATATCTTTGTATGTAGCCAGCACGTTACTGTTTGTTCACACGCAATATGACCTCAGCGACCGATGCTCGCGCACGTACTTCACGGGACTTGAAAGTTAACCAATCAAAATCGTCGGATGAAGAGAAAATGGAAGTTATTGTGAATGGGGTATATGATTAAATAATGGAGAATCAAAACTTGATGATAGGACACGGTGGAACGCATTAGAAGTTAATGTCGGTTAAAACATTGATTAAAAAATAATCGTGATTATTTAATCGCCATTTTAATCGCTGTTGGTGAAATCGGCCCTAAGTCACCTGATTTAATTAAATCCCTGAAAACAGTGTTTACAAATCTTTGAAATCGAGTCGGAGCTGTTTTAAGGCCAAATGGCATGCGCAAAAATTCATATTGACCTAAAGGTGTTGTAAATGATGTATATTTTATCGACTCCGGTGACATTCTAATATGGAAAAATCCATATTTGAGATCTAACAGAGAAAGGTATTTCTTTTTATTTAAAACATCTAATTGATTGTCAATTAAGGGAAGTGGGTAGTTGTCTTTCACAATCAACTTATTTAATGTGCGAAAATCTACACACATTCGCTTTTCGCCACTTTTCTTGTTGACCAGAACTATTGGTGAGGCATACTTGGATTCACTAGGAGGAATAATCAATCTATTGGACAAATCTGACAATATTTGCTCCAAGCGACTTCTTTCCGTATAAGCTACTCGACGAGGAGAGAAATGAAAAGGTGTGTGCTCCTTTACCCCGATTTTTATTTCCGCGTCAACTTTAGGATTTTCGGGTCTCACTGGCTGAATGTATTCATCATTGAACAACGTCTTCAATTTTTCCTGATCGGCTACAGGAATTTTCTCATTTATTGACAGAAACTCTACTTTATCAGTTTTCAATTCACTAACGTCAATATTCAAAATTTCTTGCGTTACTTCCTGCATACTAACATCTTCCTCGACAAGTTTAAAACCCAACATTTTTAAAGCATCTCGACCCAAAACTACAGGAGACTTCATAGTTTCATTATCTACGACAAGCAATTTTATTTCTCTCTTAGTCTTTCCCAAAAGAAACGTTAACAATTACAAATCCGAGTATTTTCAATTGAGATTCATTTATACCACAATAATCTGATTTTATATTATCTGTTATCTTAATCACCGCTGGAATTACCAATTTTTCTTTGATGAAGCTTATTGAGCTGCCGCTGTCCAACAGCGTCAGAAGTGTCATGTTGAAAATCTCGTTGTCAATGATCAGCTCGTACTCTCCATTCCTGTAGAATTCGTTATCGTTCTTAAAATCGATGTGGACTACTTCCTTCGCTCGTTTCTGCACTCATTGTGGGCAGTCTTTGATAATATGCTCCAAAGATCCACATTGGAAACAAGATCCTTTTGCTCGCGGCTTTTGTTCACACTCATTCGAATAATGTCCCCACTTGCCACAATTAAAACAAGGAATCTTACCCGACGTCGACACTTTTGAGTCCTTTGATTCAGATTTGTTTGCTTGGTCATTTTTGGCTACACTTTTTGCAAACTTATCAAATTTTTCACTACCAATATTCCTTGCTTGCAAACTTACTTTTTCAAAGGCTGACAGCAATGTTTCTATCGAATCAAATCGGAGTATACGTGCTTGATCACGCAAAGATACATTCGGAATGCCGTCAACAATATAATCAATCCGTTCACTGTCTTCAATTGGCACTCTATTTGCTAAACTGGTTTTGTCGTGCACATACTCACTAAACATCTCACCCTTTTTCCAAACTCTTTCTTCGAATTCCTTGCGCAAAAGTACTCTGTTCGGACGCTGATGAAACATTTTTTTAATTTCACACAGAAGATTGTCTGCTGACATGCTGACATGATCCGGTCGGGAGTGGAACCAGGTTAACGCCTTCCCTTTCAGCTTCGAAGCAATTAATATTCTCACTATATCATCATCCAGTTTGTAGATATCTTTC